>PVLD010010986.1:0-34217 GCA_004027595.1 Dinomys branickii | reverse complement strand
CTTTATCTTCATGTCCTTGACCAGCCGGCCCAGCTTGGTGACAGGAATCCACTCCTTGTCCTTGGCCTTACCGCTGCGAGCCCCGCGGCCTCGGCCCCGGCCCCTGCCTTGCCCGCGCCCGCGGCCTCTAAGACCACTGCCGAAGCCTCCACGGAAGCCGCCGCGGCCTCCCATGCCTGGGCCCCCGGGGCCTCCGGGCCCTCCCGCTGCACCGGCGTCATTCGCCATTTGGTGTTTCCCCGAGGAAGAAGCCTTTGTAATCAAAAGTAGAATGAGCTATAATACTAAATTGCAACTTTTAAAATATCAGTGATTGTGTTTGGCTTATTTAAGCATTTATTATTACCAATTTTTCAGGTGGCTTTTAAAAAAGTGCTGTTAATGTGGATTACTAATATTGAGGCAGCATTTCCTGGAGAACAGAGAAGTGATTAACTGAGAAATGCGCACTACAAGTAACATATAAAATAGGGTTTAAAGAGCTTAGGTCAGGTTGTGGTGGGTTGAGTTTAAGATTTTCTGCAATATTCAGGTGAATAGTTAATCAGGTAAATATAAATATATAGGTAGAATACATTTATCATTCATCAATGTGATAATATTGGAAGTGAATTCATTCATTAAACAAGAGAAAAAGGACAAGGTAATATTTTTAGGGAGAGGGGATACTGAATATATGAAAGCTGGAAGTAATAGATAAGAAGAAAAAAATCATACAAAAATAGATGTAAATTTCTAACAAAAACCAAAAAACACAAACAGCTGAAAGGAAGAGAAAATAATACCCAGTATTACAAAGCAACTAGCAGCGTATGGACCAGGAAGCATCCGTAAAGTAACGGTGTCTTCCTCATATCAAGAAGGATTTACTGAAGAATAGCAGAGCAGGATTCACATTGTAAGAATTTGAATGAATTAAAACTATGGTCTGAAATTAACACTGGGGAAAATGAAATGTCAATTATTTGTCTCATTTATTAGGATAAACAGTAGTTTCTTCTGGAATATAAAGCCCCAAATAAAGCATAGTCAGAAAAGGTACATATTTTAATTTAGTCAAGAAAACTATAAAATTTCAAGAGCCAAGCATCGTGGCACATGCCTGCAATCCCAGTACATGTGAGGCTGAAGCAGGAAGATTGCCACAAATTCAAGGCTTGCCTGGGCTACACAGTGAGACCCTATCTAAAAAAAAGCAGCAAATAACTCAAGACTGATGATAGTAAATATGTAGCAACATATTTACTATATGTACTACATATTTCAACAGCAGAATGGAAAATCTCAAGAAGCATAAATCAAGAAACAAAGTAAATGGGTTAGTAGGGTCATGTGACTTGAAAGTAGTAACAAAGTGAACGAAAATACCTGCTAGTTAACTTTATTTAAGCAATTGAATAACCAGAATTCCTTCAAACAGCAAATAGTCAATAATTCAATCTGATGAATAGGATGAAAAATGCTTTCATGTCACACTGCATTGCCTTTCTAGTGAACATACAGAGAAGGAAGTTGAAATATGTTTAAAACCCTGAGGTAGCACTTCTCTAATTTATTTCTTGGTTGCCCCCCCAAATTTATTTTTTTCTAAAATTTTCATATTCATTATTAGGGATGAGGCATAAAAATGCAAACTTTTTAAATTTTATGAAATGCTTTAGTTTTCCTATGTTTTTAAACTTGTATAAAACTGAAAGATATTATCAAAAAGGAGAATAAATTTAAGTGAGTATTTCTGACCTTCAAAAGTTGCTTCAACTATTCCTTCACATACAACAAAATGTTTAACGCTTTCCCAATATCTATTTGCTTTATACTCTTTGAAGGTATCAGTCACCCACAAAACTATTTTAATCCATAGGATCATAAAATAAAGCACAATAAACAAATGAAATTTATGTGTTTTTATTCATTAGTCTGTTATATTATTTAAATCTTAAAATTCAATCAAGGAGCCCTCAGAGTGATTTAATTGAAACATTTATTCAGCCTGTTTTCTTGCAAAAATCAGATCACTTCTTAATATATATCAAATATCATTTTATATGATATTTTCCAAGAACATTTTTCAAGTAAACACCCCTCTGTGGTAATATAAAATGTTATAAATCGCATTTCTGAAAGTTACATGCACAATATATCATTAAATATGGGCACACAAATAAGTAAAATGTATGGTTTATTTATGTAATTATTCAGAAAATTCAACATTGGTTTCTAGTGCAATGAAAAGGATGTTTGCCAGAGGATATAAAGTACACTGCTCTATAATAGTGTTGCTTTAATCTGGAAGAAGCTGTAATTTAAGAAGTGAAGGTTGATTCTATTTATACATCTGCAAGTTATGATCATTTCCCTACTGCAATTCATTCACAGACTTTGTTTTGATTTGCAGAATTACAATGCCCACAACAAAGCTTCAGAATATTTCATCTTTTAATTTCTATTTTTGCCTATAAAGGTATCAACAATGAGAAGTAGAGCAGTAACGTTTTCCTTTATAATTACACATGCCATTAGAAAGGGAAAAATGGGAAAGAGAAATGAATTGCTTCTTGCTAATTCCAATACAGTTATGTATCACATGAAATTAAAATATGTAAACCATAACATTTTATGATGAATTCCTAATTGGAAACTTCTTACTCATGGACAAATAATCTTTTAATGAAAAACAGGAATTAATTCTGTTATGTCTTAGCGAAAGTATTAAGCATTCACTGGAGATGGATTCAGCTACTCTTTGGATAACTATTTAAGAAGATTCTAGAAACCACATCAGAATATGTCATTATGTCATTATTACTGTTTTTAATTATTATACTGTGTAATTTTCATGATTCAGATTTAAAATGATTATAGCTTTCTCTCTCTCTGTATACATATATATATATATATATATATATATATATATATTCTGTACAAGGATACACATGATCAGATCTTGAACAAAGACATTGTGCTTGTATTCTGCAGGGCAGTGAATACTTTATTACCTCTTAAATAAGCATGTGTCCCTCTTTTAATATTGGTTTGGAAAATAAACCAGCAAAAATGCAAGTTTGAACATATTTTCATTGAAGTCTAAATACTATTTCATATTTATCTGAATAGTACATACTCTTACATATAAGTGCATTTCCCTGTATGTTCATAAAGAATAGCAATTTATAAGTTAATCAATGAGTGCCAAGTAAACAGGTCACCCTGGGGTTGACTATTATGATAGTGAATTACTGAAACTTCAATAAGCAGCAATTCCACCTGGACACTAGTAAAACTTTCTAATATTTTATTTCATTTATCTTGGGTTTTCATATATGAGTGTACAAAAATGGCTAAGCATATTAAAATATTCTTCAATTTTCTTAGAAATAGAAAACAGACAAATTTGATGTACAGTGTTAAGTG
The DNA here is from genome assembly GCA_004027595.1 of Dinomys branickii. Classification (NCBI taxonomy): domain Eukaryota; kingdom Metazoa; phylum Chordata; class Mammalia; order Rodentia; family Dinomyidae; genus Dinomys; species Dinomys branickii. The sequence continues at coordinate 30,806 of PVLD010010986.1, read as the reverse complement.
AGATTCTGTTATGGATCTTAGGATGGTATATTAGAGAAAATGACCATTTCAAATGGAATTAAATAATTGGCTGTATAAATAGTATAATATCCATGTTTAGTAAATAAGCAGACACTTCTCAAATAAAAAGATTTAATCTTAAAATTTTTCCAGCCACTAGAGTTCCTAAGAAGGATGCATGGAAGATATTTTGGATGAAAAACTTCTATGAGTGACAGTGAAATGATTATTGCACTTGACTTCAGACTTTATAATCAGCCATACCAAGGCATTTGTCAAAGTTAGGACAGATGCTGTGGGGATTCAAAGTATTCCGTAGCCACTCAACAAAAGGAGATAATTTGGGAGGCGTGGTTCAAGATGAAATGATATTGTTGAAGGCATTTATTTATTTTTAGTACTGTTTACTCCCTGCACACATAAGTCGTATTCAATGAAGGAAAAAGAGCCGCATGTATTATTTGTGTACTATTTGAGGGGCATGTACCTAAATTGTATTGACAAAGACTTAGCACATACACAACTGAGAAGCGTATAATGAGATCTGGAATATACTCTTTGTATGTGTAGTAATAAATATATACATTTATATAAAAGATCATAATTCATAGAATATTTAATTCATACAGTTTTAATTCACTAAGTTATACACTCTGTTTTTCTAGGCTGACAATTCTTGGGTGAACTACATCTCTAAATGATCAGTAGTTTAATTCATGGTTATTAACAAACAGGTAGACTGTTTCACTTTCCTGGATATTTACCCTAGGCATTTTCTCTGACTGCCAGTTCTGTGTCTCTATCTTAATTCTGCTAATCATTCAGCAGTGTTATTGAATTTATTGTTTTTGGACTTTTCTGTGGTACAAATTATTTCCAGATGCATCATGCATCTCATTCTGTCGTACTGGCCTTGATATATAGTAAACAGTCTTAGCAAAAATATGAGGAATAAATAATCAGATGTGACCTGGTACAATTGTTCTGCATTGTTGCTACTGCTTATAACCCCTAGTTATCTCTCTTTATTATTTGTTAAGGAAAGGAAATAAGGTTTTAAGAACCAAGAAAACATTCTCACTTCTGGAGAAGTGCCAGCAAAAGTGTTAGAATGTGAACAGCAATTTCCCTGGACCTTATGAGCTACTCTGTATTATTTTTCTGAATTTCACAAGTATATTGCATTTAACTTAATTTTAGGTAGAGGCCTCTGGAGGCAGATCAATTGCAAGAAAGCTTCAGAAAGGCCTCTGCACTGAAGTGGATATTTCAATGGATTTCCGTGTATCCTTACAAACGTGAAATTCAATGTTGAACAGTTTGAGAATCGTGGCTTTTACTAAATATTGTGTGGGCCAACTTAGGCATTGTAAAACCAAAACATAAGAGTAATATACAAAACTAAGAAATAACAGGGGAGAGAAAGTTAAAAAAATAGATTTCTATGAATATTTATCAATCATCAGATATGAAAGGTATTGAACATATGTGATATTTGTGCATAAAGTATCAGTTGATAGACTACTTTAGAGAAAGAAAAGTTATCACAACTGAAAACGTATATTACATGATAATTAAAGGTATGAATTATTAAAGAATACATATGAATACTTAATGTGTATTCACATAACAAGAAAGCATACAAATACATCATGCGAAAGCGAGAGAGAAAATAATAAATTTACTATAATAGGTGCAGATTTCAGCAATGCTCTATCAGAAAATTTAATGGACAGAAAATTATAAAGGACACTTTGTTAATTAAGTTTATTGTTACTAAAATACCAAACCACTGAATGGTTAAATTTTCATGAAACTGATGGAATTTCTCACAATTCTGAAGGCTCAAAGTTCACTGTCAAATTTCTGGCATTTTGCAGTGACTTTCTTTCTGCATCATCCCACAGAAAAAAGTCAGATTGTATAAGAAAACAAGAAAAAGCAAGAAAGTAAATGCATAGGCTCAAGCTCTTTAATAATCGGCATCCATCTATTCATGAGGCTGGAGCTTTTACCACCTAAACACCTCCCATGAGGCCCCAATTCCTAATACTTTGCACAGGGAGTTAACACTGCACACCTTTTAGAGAACTTGTTCAAATCAGTGTTCTTCCCACAGATTGTACAATTCACATCCCTCCCACAAATTTCACTCATCCCATCTTAACAGCTCCAGAAATCTTAACTAATTCTGTCATCAACTTACATGTTTGAAGTCTAGAGTAATCAGATATGAGTGAGAGTTGAAGTATTATTTTTGTCAACCAAAATTGTTTCTAGAATGCGATGATTAATTATGGTTGTCAATTTAAGTAAATGAAGAGATGCCTAACAGATTAGTAAAGCACACATCAGTGTGTGTATGCGTGTGTGTGTGTGTGTGTGTGTGTGTGTGTGTTTGGAGATGAGTGTTTCTAGAAATAATTGACCTATAGGCCAGCAAACTGAGGGGAAAAGACCCAGCCTAACTTTGTGTGACATCATAAAATAGATGGGTAGCCGGAACGTAATGAACAGACAAAAAAAAGGAAAGTGGCTTGGTGTTTAAAAAGTTTATTATGCTTGAATGACTCCCTTTTTTTTTTTTCCGGTACCAGGGATCGAACTCAGGACCTTGCACTTGCCAGGCAAGTGCTTATGCCACTGAGCTATACCCCCAGCCCCTGAATGACTCCCTTTTGTTGCATTGTCATCACCTGTGGACATCAGACTACAGCTTATTCAACCTTTCCAGATGAACTCACTTTCCTCTCATCCCAGTTGTTCCTTTGAGCACTCTGTTTCCCTTTCGCAATATCTATTGTGAAAATATCTTTTGCAATATCTATTGGGGTTTTATTTACTGATTTATTTCACTGTGAGTATGGTCTCTGATTGCAGAGAAAAAAAAGAAGGAGAAATATAGATAGATACATAGATATAGACATAGGTAGATGTATCTGTATCTATCTATCTATCTATATGTATATGGATAGCTGGGATAATTGTACTGCCAATGTCAAATGGTTCATTGAAAGTAACAGTTAATGCTTAAATTTTTTCATCAACTCTGCATGCTTATATCTGGTAATCTGAACAACTAATTTGAAGATGGCCATATGCAATAAACAAGCATTGGTAAATTCCTACCATCTTGTCTAGTAAAGTTCTGTATCATTTCTAATGATTTTTATTATTATTTTTATTCTACATAAAGGCTTAATCAATCTTGGATTCTTACATCTGGTAATCTAAGCAACTTCTTTGATGTGATAACAACATGTAACATACCAACCACTGTTAATCTCTATCATTTTGCTTTGAAACCCTGTATCATGTTTAATGTTTTTTGCTTTGTTTTGTTTTTGTCTATGTTGTTGTTATTTTGTTAGTTCTTTATTCTCTTTAAAATAAAAAATAGTAAATATGGACTAACACTGGTATTTCTTTAGAGAGCTACATGCCTTCAAACTTGAACTTGCATTACATCCTTGATCTATCTTTTTCTAAGACTTCTAGGTACTTGCATTAAGCAGCTACTGGGTCTTCTTGCTCTTCAGAGTACACGTGGTCATGGTCATTCTCGACTATCTTGCCTCTGTTCCATCTATATTGCAGATCCCAAATTTTGTATTTCCAAAATACAGTGGTGGGACAAACACATGACCTCATTCTAAAAGAGAAATATGCAAGAAGAAAATGGTCTCATACTCAACAATAGAAGACAACATGAAGTCATAAAGCCGAAGAATAATCTCCTTTCATTCCATGTCCTTTTTCTCGGATGCACTGATAGGAGGATTAGGTCCTTAGGGCTCAGCCCACCCTGCCACTCACAGTCAGCCACTCAGGTTGAAATCTCTGGCTTGCATCTTTACCACTTTAGAATTGCATATAAGTGATCCTTTATTTCTATGGCTGGAGAGTGCCTGATTTGCAAGGCTATACTAGGCACATTCCTCTAGTGGTTATGCTTTGTGGAAGCCATACTTCCTTGTTTATAATCAACATTTCTTAGTGCGGACGCTCTGTGCTATGTGATATGCTCCTGCTATATGTCTCTGCTTGGATCCCTAGGCTGTCATCAGTGTTCCTTAAAATCCGGTAGAAACCACCATTTCGGCCTCTCTTTTATTTTCTGTGCATGAAGATTAATATCGCAAGGATATTGCCAATCTTCTGTGTTTTCACTTTCCCAGTGGTGAGTTCAGGAATACCTGTGCTCATGGGAACCATCTCTGCAGAGTAGCGTAAAGTGTAGCCCTGAAATTCAAGGAGCAGATTCCGACAGAGGCACAGGACTGAGAATGCCCAAGCCTCACAACTATCTCTTTAATGCCTTTGCCTCCAAAGTGATTGCTTATCTGAACGAAGTAACAAATGCTTTGAAGGTTATCGTCCTATTTTTAATGAGCAGAGCCCAACTTCCTTCACTCTACATTATTCTATTCAGAAAATTGCCACTTGGTGACAGTTTTAGTATTCTCTCCCAAACGTACATTTCTGTTATTCTTTAAGCAATCAGCCTGAGAGTTTTCCATATGTCTTCATGCGTCTTCTCTTCTAAGTACAAATTCCACCTTTGAACCATTTCTGTCTTATCTCATTTTACTGTAAGCAGCCAAAGAAAATATTGCAGGACCTTGGATGTTTTGTTGCTTATGTGGTGTTTCTTCTGCCTGTTATCTTACTTCATTACACTTAAATTCTGCCTTTTGTGAAGCCATAGGCTCTGTATACAATTCAGCTCAGCTCTTTCCCGCTATATAACAGGAATGCACTTCATTTGCATTTCCAGTTTCTTGGTTGTTATTTGCATTTGAGATCTCATAAGGACTGTCTTTATCATTCACATGTCTATCAATGTCTTGATTGTGACACTTAAATAATGCATAAGATGAAAACAGGCTCTCCTTACATCTCTTGTCTTCCTCTGAGAACTCAGTAGAATTGTCCCTATGCTCTATTTTTACAGAATATAGATTTATATTAGTCTCTTATTCCAAATTCTCCTAGCATCGACCCATTATCTTGTTCCAAAGCCCCTTCTACTTGTTCAGATATTTGTTAAAATTGCAACTCCTGTTCTCAGTTGTTTATTTTCTAGGTCTATATTGTGGTGCTATAATAGAATATCAAAAATGTGGTAATATATACATATAATATATTAATTCTTCACAGTTCTAGAGGCTGGGAAGTCCATAACAAGGTACCAACATCAGATGAGACTCTTATTGCTGTTCTTTTACCACAGTAGAAGGCAGAAGGTGGAAGAATTGAAAACACAAGCACTTCTATAGTTAGCATGTGCTTACATTTTTTGATCAAATTTTCATGCTTATATCTTACAATCTGAGCACCTACTTTGAAGATAATGCACAATATTTAGCAATTGTTACTCTCCTACTATCTTGTTTTTAAATTTTGTATCATTGTTTTTATGCTTTTTTTCTCTTTAAAATTGAAAAAAATGGTGAGGATAGATTGCTTATGACCTAAACATCTCCTTTTGGGTTCCGTTCTTTGAATACTATTTTACTGGGTATTAAATTCAACACACACTTTTTGGGTGACAAATGATAATCATAGCAAATATCATGCTTGCTTCAGCAGCACATATACATAGTATATATAATTGAAATGAATTATACCCTGAAATGACAGGATAAAATTAACAATATGAAACAGTACATTGTAAAATAGAAGAATATCTATTATATTCAAACTCCCATGGAACATTCACCAAGCAAAGCATATTCAGGCCATATATTACATGCTAATAACATGTCCAATTAATGAGAGTTTATAATTTTGAAAAAGACATATTAACAAATGTGCAACTGTAGGTATGCAAAGTATGGTTTCAGAGCACAATGGAATTAAAGTAGAAAGAACAAGAAAAGGTAGTTAGAAAATCAGATAGCATTTGGAGGATACACAATATATTTCTATCTCACACACAGGTCCAGAAAATATCTCAAGGGAAACAAGACATTGGAAGAGAAGTGCCCTATCAATGGACTTTGTCAGTCAAGCGGGAAAAGAGAAATGACAATTCATGGAAGGCAAGAGAGGAAAAGTTCTAGGAACCCAGAAAGGGGTACCGGGAGCGCTGAAGAGCATGAAAAAGCGCAGAGGCAACTCATAAAAGTACTATACAAGCAATTCTGAAATCCAGCCTTGGCTCTGTGGTGGTGGAGAGGAGCCTGTTGACACTACCTACCAAAAGGTGAAGGGGAGTGTATGAACAGCACACTTGCGATCTTGGGTATAGGAGAAGCCTACATTTCTTTTTGCTATTTCTTTCTTTCTTGCTTGCTTGCCTGCTTTCTTGCTTTGTTTGTCTTTTTGAGACAGGGTCTCTCTATGCAGTTCAGGATGGACTTGAGCTCACTTTGGAGCCCAGGCTGGTCTCGAACTCACAGCATTCCTCCTGCCTCAACCTCCCTAGTGCTGGGAATATAGGGATGTGCTACCATGCCTGGCTCTATATTTCTTATAAACTTTAAAAGCATGGATATTTGGGCTGAAAGCAGCTCCATCTGTAAACCTCACTTTAGAAACTAAAGTCATTGCATCCCTCCGCAAACTGTCATAGTGCTAAGATTAAGAGTTATTTTGAGAAGGGGCATGTTGTTAGGAATTAAATTACATTACACATCAAAAGTATGTAACAAATCTGAAATCAGGGTTCCTGGGATCATCCCAGTACAGTGACTGGGTTAGAAACATCCCTAAGACAGTTGCATGGAGGAGGTTCTGTGGCAAATTTCCTGAGAGGACTCTGCAGTGGGAATGACAAGCTGTGGAGAGCACAGTAAGGAGGTGCACGAGCAGCCATGTGTGGATCCATGTAAGTGCTGGTTATGAGAACATTGCTGAGATGATTCATCTATCACTTCCGCTGCCGGACACGTGCCTAAAATTCTCACTGGTTTACTTGTTTCCTGTATTCATATACACATTCAGAGGATATACCATCATGACTTGCCCACAGACACACAGTTTGACGTTTGGATTGAAGGAGTGATCACCAAGGCAGTCCACATGCTTAGTGTGTGATAGAAGCACACTGGCAGCTCTGCCTATTGCCACTTCCTCTCTACACAAAAAAAGCCTCTGGAGTGAATACAGTCTTGCTATGAACAATGGTAACTTGACCCGTGGTCAAAATAGAGATTCCTCAACTTGCAAACCAGCCTAAAATTTTTTGCCTTCTGTATCAGTTACTTTCATGTCACTGTGACACATTAGCCAACACCCACAGCTGTAAGGAGGAAAGGTTTATTTTGTCCTAGTTTGGAGAGGTTTCAGTTCATAATCAGTTGGCTCAAAGGCAGGATGGCATAGCAGAGAGTCATGGTTCATGACATGCTGATAGGAAGCAATGCGAGGTCAGTGGAAGAAGGAGGGAGGTACAGCCTGACAGGCTACATCCGAAGTGACCCACCTCCTATGAAATTCTTCCACCTCCCCAAATCACATCTAGCTGGAAACCCCTCAATAGACTGATCCACTGATTAGTATCATTTCCCCATGTTCCAATCATCATCCCAAAGTTCCACCTATGCAGGCTTTGGGAGGACATCTAAGTACAAACTATAGCATCCTCTTTGGCTAGAGCTAAGAGCAAAGACATCTAACTACTAAAATAATCCTCTACCTCTCCATAACAAATGGATGCCAAATTTAGAGATCCTGGAAATGACAAGCTCAATCATTGCTTCTCAATGCCTCAATAAGGAAGAAACTTTTGTCTCTTTTTGTTTCTATTAGTTGGTTGGTTTTCTCCCGTTTATTTTAATGATTGTCTAAGTTTATGTGTTTTTAACTTTTTTCATTGATTTGTTATCTCTTTTAATCTCTGATTTTATTCCTTTTCTTCATGTTTTTCCTTCTTCCTCTTTTCTGTATTAATAAGTTTAGCTTTAATATTTTATATATAATTGTTTCTCTGTTATTTTTCCTTTTACCTTTCTACAGTTACTGGTGGTATACATGTTACTTTTATTAAACACATGCCTTGTTTTTAAGATATTTTTATTCTTGGTTTCTTTCTTTCTTTCTTTCTTTCTTTCTTTCTTTCTTTCTTTCTTTCTTTCTTTCTTTCTTTCTTTCACCGTTCTTTAGTGTTGTTTTCAAAGCAAAATCCCACTATGTATTTCGGGCTTGTCTTGAACTCACTCTGTAGTCCAGGTTGTGCTCTGACTAACAGATATCCTCCCACCTCAGCTTCGCAAGTGCTGGATTAGAGGCATGCCCTAATCACGCTTGGCTCCAAATTCATTTTTAAAGCCTGGATTATCTTATTGCCTAAACCAGATAAAGATACAACAAACTGTGGAACAATATTGTTGATATACATAGATGCAAATTCCTCAAAAATGCTTGTATACCCATTCAATATCAAATATCATACACCATGATCAAGTGGGGTTCATTTCAGTATTGTTCACTATGTACAAATCAATCCTTTTGATATATCAAATAAATAGAATGTGAGCCAAAATTTAAATGAGCATTGCCATATAGACAAAAAGCTTCAATGAAATCCAATCTTTCTGTATGATAAAATGCCTGAATATAGTAGATGTAAAGGAATGAATTCTCTTATACATAATATTATACATAATATTAGTTTTCTATTTGCCGAGGCACACAATTAGGGTCAAAATTAAAAGAAGAGAGGTCCAATTTAGCTTGTGGTTTCAGGTGAATCGGTTCATAGTCTGCCAGCTCCAAAGTGGAAGCATCACTGCAGAAGCATGTGGTGAAGCAAAGCTGCTTTGTTCATGTTAGCTGTGAAGCAGAGCTGGGGGGTAGCATCAGAGAAGAGGGAGCCAGGGACCATTCCTAGGCCACATGATCCTGATCCACCTATACAAACAGAGGATTAATATTGAGAATACACATAACCTCAAAAAATATATCAGCAAAACAAAACATAATCTAATCACCACTAACTGAGCAAATTTGCGAAACATTTTCCAAAATACAAAACAAAATACCTAATATCTATATGAAAAATTGATCTTCAGACATCAGGGAAATGAAAGTTAAAGTTTCATTGCAATTTCATCTCACAGCATTTAGAATGGATATTACCAAGGATACAAAAACTAACAAAATCTGATGGGAGTGCAAAAAAAATACAACCTTTATGCACCGTTGGTTGGAATGTAAATTAATACGACCACTATAGAAAACAGTAGAGAGTATTCCAAAAACCTTAAAAGTGGAGATACTATATTACTACTCCTGGATCTAGATATACACCCAAAGGAATACAAGTCATCGTACAAAAGACATATCTGCATACTAATCTTTATTGTGGCACTGTTCACAATAATTGAGTCACCAGCCTATATTCTCATCATAAAATAAGTGGTTTGAAAAAATGAGATACTTATACACAATGATGTATTAATCAGCCATAAAAAGCAAAGTCATATAATTTGCAGAAGAATGAATGGAAATGGAGATGATCAAGTTAATCAAAATAAGCCAGACTCACAAAGAAAAATATCACATGTTTTTTTACATATGTGAAATATAGAAAAAATGACATAAAAGTATAGGATCATTCAGGAATACGAGGGAACTGGGAGTGGATGAAATACAAAGTTGTACAGAGGGTGGCTGTAATGAAAGTTGCTATATTTCTGAGCAGAAATGTCACAATGAGGTATATTATTGTGATAATTAATATGTATTAGTATTTATAATTTTAAAAGAAGAAATTATAAGGCTAATTTTAAAAGTGTTTTAAACCAAATGAATATGAAGGCACAATTTAGCAAAATGTGTAAGATGAAGCAAAAGATTAAACGTAATTCTTGGATAGAAATGAATAGCAATGAATACATATATATATAATATTATATAGTATTACATATTATTTTACATAAATATAAATTTGAAAAAATGTGAAACTCAGTTGGCTAAGTTTCCATTGCAGCAAACTAAAGCATAAGAACAAATTGAATCTAAAGTAAACAAAATTAAAGAAAAAAAAATGTGGAATGAATTAATGACAATGTGAAGAGGAAAATAAGAAACTTCAAACAAAAATCTGATTCTTTGAAAAGATAAAATCATGAAACTCCAGTTAGGCTAAGAAAGAAAGAAAGAAACTCAGATGAGTAATATTAGAAGCAAAAGAGGAGTTATCAGTATTAATCTCATAGACATCAAAAGAATAACAAAGGAATTGAATCATTCCTTGATATCGATAGTATATTGCATTGAGGACCACTTGTCCCATACCAAATCCATAGATCTTCACTTCCTCTATGTAAAATAGCATAGTGTTCAAATGTGACTTGTATTTATCCTCCCATCTACTTTAAATAATCTCTAGTTTATGTATAAACAACAGTACAATGGAAATTCTATGAAAATAGTCGTTATATTATATATATTAGGGAAAAGATACAAGAAAAACTATGCAATTTTTGATGATGATTTTCAATTTGCATTTTATTGAATCTGAAAATGCAGAACCCACAGATATAAATAAGTGTATGATTAATAAATCTATGCCCACAAACCTTTTTAAAATATCAAAATACATACAAGGAAGAAGCCAATCCGAATAGCCTTAGGTATATAGAATACTGAATTAATAGTTAATAACATGCCACTAAAAAAAGCTCAAGCACAGATGGGTGTCCTGTAAATTCTAGTAAGTATTTAAAGCAGAAAGTATAAATGTTTTTAAAAATCTGTTCTAGAAAATAATAGCAGAGAGAATTTCTTATTTCTGTAAGAGCAAACATACCCTAATAACAAAGTTAGATGAAGACATAAGAAAGAAAAAAAATAAAGACCAAAATTTCTCATGAATATGCATGTAAGATTTCTCAACTATTACTGTCAAATGAAGTCTAATGTATGCAATGATTATTAACCACAACCAGTGGGATTAGTTTTCTGTATTCCAGGCTGATTCATTCTTCAAAAAAACAAATTATATAACCCATCACATCAACAGTTTAAAGAAGAAAAATCATATAAACATATCAATATATGTAAAAGGAGCAATGGATGAAATCTAACAATTCCTTATAGGAAAATCTTTCAGCACACTATAAATATGGGAAAATTTCCTCCACTTTATGAATAACCTCTACATGGACCTTAGACGTAGCTCCATGGTACACTATAGGCATAGTTTGTCTGTTTAAAAGAATTGTACAGACCATCAAGAATAACAAACATCTAGTTCTAGCATCATGATCAATTGTGAAACATTGCATAATTCCCTGTTAAAAGAATAAATCCCAACACAAACCTTACAATTTTTATGATGCATATCCAGTGACCATAGACTTAAATGTAAAACTCCTATCCATAAAATTATTAAATCCTAGTGAAGCAGAAAAGAAAAGAATATATATATATATATATATATATTTTTTTTTTTTTTTTTTTGCAATTCTTTGTTTTTTGTGGGTTTTTTTGTCTTTTTGAGACAGGGTCTTGCTATAGAGTTCAGGCTGGCATTGAGCTCACTTTGTAGCCTAGGCTGGCCTTGAACTCACAATGATCCTCCTTCCTCAGCCTCCAGAGTGCTGGAATTACAGATATGCACCACCACACCTTGCTAGATTGCAATTCTTAGGTATGACAGCAAGAGAACAATGTAAAAACTAAATATTGATATGTTAGATTTAATTAAAATTAAAAACAACTGCTCTATGAAAGACAGTGTTAAAAGAATCAAAAGAAAATTTACAAGCAGGTGAAAAAATCCTTGTAGAACATATATCTGATAAAGAAAAAAATTACAAAAGTAAACAAGGAACTTTTATAACTCAATAGTAAAGAAATAAAAATCAATTTAAAAATAAAATATCTGAAGATACACTTCCTCAAAGAAGACATATGGATGCAAATAGTCATATGAAAAAAACAGACAGGATGTGGCTCATGGCTACAGAGCTCTTGCCTTGCTTACACAAGTCCTTGGGTACAATCATCAGCACCACTGAAAGAAAGAAAGAAAGAAAGAAAGAAAGAAAGAAAGAAAGAAAGAAAGAAAAAAAGAAAAAGAAAATTTCAGCAAAGAATTGTAAAATAAAATAGCAAAGCAGTACAAATAGACACTTACTAGAATAGGCAAAGTCCAGAACCCTAACAAGAGCAAATACTGACATTGGGTATGAAGAGCAGGAACTCTCATTCATTTCTGGTGGGGAAGTATGGTGATTAATTGTCAACTTGAGCATGAATGCCCAGGTGTATTGAGCCAGCATGGTTCTGGGCTTGAGAGACCCACTTAAGGAGGTATGTTGTTGGGATGGCATAGGAGAATGGGAGGGGAGGATTTTATGCCGAATTTCCTCGGAAGAGCTTTGTTCACTCTGATTTTAATCAGAGGAGCTTTTGCTGTTCTTTTTCCTCTGAGCTCTAGTTTTCACCTTTCCGAGGACATCTGCTGTTCTCTTTAGAGGAGCTCTGGTCTTCACCTTTGGCTTTGGCACTGTCTCTTGGCTTTAGGCATAGACCCTTCAGCTTCCAGTATCAGTCTTTCAGCCTACAGGTGTGTACTCTCTAGCCTGCAGCCCCTGCCCTTGGTCTTTCTGACACAGACCCTTCAGCCTTCCATTTCAGACTCCTTCACCTCCTGAAATGAACTCCTAGAAGACATTGCCTTGGGTTCCAGTCCTTCAGCTCAATTGTTCAGCTTTTTAGCATGGACAGATCTCTTGCACTCTTCTACATTTTACTCTGTGGGTGGATACTGTCTAATCTTGTAAATATCTGTGTCCTGCATTAAATTTGTTTCTTCTTGCAAATACTGACTACAACAAACAGCAAAGTGGTAAACACAAAAATTTGTACATCCACATTACTCATATTTTTCTAAACTTGGACATGACCAAGATTTCTTTCAATAAGTGAGTGGATAGAAAGTTTTATAATTCACAATGAAAGTGAATAAAACAAAGAAAATTCTTCAGGAAAAATGTAATGCATATTATGTGAGAGAGGTTAATCTGATAAAGCTACGTATTATATGATTCTAAATGTAGAACAATGGAGACAAGATCAGTGGTGGCTAGGTGTCCTCTGGGAAGGAAGGATAAATCCATGTAGCTCAGGAAACATTTTTGGCACAGAATATGTTCATAATGATTTTGAAATGGTTGATATATATCTATATATTTGTCAAAAGTCAGAATGAACAGCAAGAATGAACCCTATTTTGAGTTACAGATATTGAATAATAATTGCGCATCAATATTAGGTTAACTATGACAAATATACCACACTCTGTAAGATTTTAATCTTTATTTATTTATGTATTTTTAAATAGTATCTCACTATGTAGGGCAGGCTGGCTTTGAACTTGTTTACGTAGCCCAGACTGGACTCGAAATCGTGATGATCTCTTGCCTCAGCCTCGTGAGTGCTGGGTTTCAAGACATGTTCCACCACTCCCAACTTTATACAAGATTTTAATAATAGGGTGAATAGGCAGGAGTAGCGGGTGTGGTGGAGCAGAGAGGGGAAGTTGATGCTTGGGAACACGGAACTTTTTAATTCATTTTTTCTGTCAATGTAAAGCTCAAAAAATTATATTTTTATTAGTATATGTGTGTAAATAATCTATTTTTAAAAGAAGATAATGGATTTCAGTAGTTGAAGTAATGGATGGTAAGTATTTGGAGCAAATATTTCAAAGATGAATCAATGCAGCATATAACAGATACAGAAAAAATTGTCCTTTCAATGTGGATCTAAAATCATGTTTATTTACTGCAAACTTCTTAATGTTATTCATCCACAAACCCTTAATTGAGAATGTGACAAAAATCAGCAAAATAGTGTAATTTTCTTTTTATGTTTTTATTCCAATATTTTACAGATACTCAAAATTATGGGACACTTAAAGTATACTGTTAAACTTACAACATGCTGTATCTTGAAACATAGCTAAGGTAGGTAAAATAATTACTATTTCTCTAGTAATCTAGTCTGAAAGTTACTCTTGTTTCAAAATTATTAAAATTCAGATGTTAGAAAAGATGGGAAAGTCTGGGATAATGAAAATTCTGTGACAATATTAATGTGATGTGTCAACGCATGCCCATCCAACCTAGCTGAGAACTCAGTACACTAAAAATCATGATTTGTTGGGCTTATAAATATATGCCAGAAGAATGTTTATTAGAATATGTTTCTTTCACATTCTTTTCAATTAATGTAGCAGCTATTTCGGGGATGAGCAAGAGAAAATTCAGTGCTCCTCTATCATTTTAAGTGTAAATTTTTAAAATTTTCAGCATTGAAATCTTATTTCTAAAGTAGGTAGAGGTATTATCACTGATGGAGAAACAGTTTAAACACTTCAACTGTCTATATAGTCTCTGCTTAAGATATGTCTCTCATTTCATTCAGGCCTCAATAATTACACCTCACTGAGAAAAGCCAATTATTCACTGTCTGGAGATCATTCCTGACACCTGTCAGTGTTTTCCATTTTGCTTTTCTCTGGAAACATTTACTTTAAACATGTTTCCTTTATATTATCACATGTTTCATGAAACATTGCACTTGCACCTGCTTCTTCTCTTGTTACTGCAATTATCATTTGGTACAGAATTGGAGTTTGAAGCATAGTTTGTGAACTTCAAGTTGAGAATTGTGGGGCTATTTTCAAGACTCTTTCACATGTGTAATTTTATTATAAGAATTTAAATACTAGGAAACCAGGAAAAATAAACAAGACCTTTCACTCTTTCTATTTAACTCCTACTGATTTGTTGTAGTAGTTCATGCATCATTCTAGGTACTACTCTATAGTTAAACTAAAAGTTTCAGAGATGTGTTTTTCTATATACAAATATCTAAATAATGAGAGTGACCCAAAAAATAATGAATTAAAGAAGAAGGTCATGATATTGCTTTTTCTACAAATCATTAACATTACAATATCCATCTGTCTAAACTAGTTTAGAGATACTCTCACCTGAAGGCAAGAAGATTGACTAAAAAGGCTCTCAAAATAGCCTACAGTCTCAAATCCATAGATATTGAATAATATAGACATTGATCTGAGTGCTTGATTCTCAATGGTTCAAACATAGAAATAAATAACATTGTAATGTCAATTTAGAGAAGAGAATTTTATTTTGATAAGTCTATTTTCCTTTCATTTATCTTTTCTCTAGATACATTTTTAGTCCCTTTATTGAGTTTATTTATATAGAAAATTCATGGCATTGGACTCATTCTCCTTAATACTTGTTTATAGGAATGGCGTGATGGCTAAGAAATTAACTTAATTTTAAATTAATTTTTGCA
Source organism: Dinomys branickii (assembly GCA_004027595.1). NCBI lineage: Eukaryota > Metazoa > Chordata > Mammalia > Rodentia > Dinomyidae > Dinomys > Dinomys branickii. Next base: position 15,515 of record PVLD010010986.1, on the reverse strand, counting down.
AGTTGACTGTGTAAGTTAGCGTTCCCCAAATACCTTATTTTAAAGTTAATTATTTGATTATATAGGCCCAGAGAGAGCAAAAAAATGAATAGTAAAGAATACAAAATTCTTAAAAGGAAAGCAAACTTCCTAAGAAACTGATTATCAATATCAATTCTTTAAAAAATGAAAGTTTTTAAGAATCTCATCCCATAATGCTTAGTCTGTGGCAAATATGACAGAACTTTTAGATTTGTTTGTCTTTTAAAAATTACGTTGATTCTACTTATAATATATCCTATGATTTCATTTCATTTTTTTGATGCCACAACACTGTGGTTACAGGCATAGGAATTTCTCATATATCCATTAAAATTTCCTTTAGCCATCTGAGGTTGGTAAATGTGCTTTTTGTTTGATTAACCTCAGTTTGTACATTCCTATTTGTTTATTGTGAATTCCTTGAAGACAGAAAAGGCCCATATAATCTCAGTAATCTACACCCAAAATTAGTGTACATTGTATCTGGTAGTGACTTTTCTTTAAGATTGGGAATTGATGCGGCCTTCATGCAGTTTTTTTCACATAGATTCAGCAGGTTTTGCTATTGTTTTATGGTGATTATTTTCTTATCCAAAAATATGACTTATGAGAGTTCTGTTTTTCAACACTGATGATCTTACAAGCTTTCAGACTTCACAAACAACCATTCCCAGTAACAACCGAAATTGCTGTCCCTTTACTCAAGATATGGTTTATTTCTCAGTATCTTCTAAAGAATAACAATGTAAACTATATCAGGAAAAGACAAATACTCATACACAACAAATTGTGTGGTTTGTGCTACTGTGTTTTCTTTATGCAATAACGAAGTATATGCTTAGGGGATTCAACATGGCAGAATAGAGTGAGAGCCACATTGTAGCTACTCTGAGAAATCAAATAAAAACACAGGTAATGGGAAGAAAAGGAGGGACATACATCCTGAGGCCGTAATCAGTCTGAAATAAGAGACTTGTAGATAAACAAAACATAGACATAAAACTTAATAGAGTTGTGATCCATCCCACAGCGCTGCCAATGGGAATTCTGCCTGCAGGCAGGGCAAAAGTACCATTGCGGAAGTTTCAAAAACACCTGATGGAATAAAATAGTGCAACTCAGGCCACACAGGATAGATCTGGGATATAAGGCGTTTTGCATTTTTTGGCTGCGTCCAAACAGAGGATGATGCAGCTGGGCAGCAAAGTTTGCGGGCACACACAGGAGTCAGTGACCAGGGAACAGGAAATTGCTCTTTCCCAGACAGGCAGCCTGGTTTTCTTGGTTGTTTTGTTCGCTTGCCTGTTTGGGATTTTTCTTAGGATAGCAAGGCTCAATGGAGCCTACAAGGACAAGGTTAGGGATAGCAACAGCAGTGGCAGTGAGGGTAGAGTGGACCAGAGCATGATACTTCCTGTCCCATGACCAGTGGCTTGTGAAAGGGACACAGACACATGGGACTTGAGCAGCCTGGGGCCATGGCGCACTAACAGGTGGGAGGTGTGCATTCCACTTGCAGGAGAGGAGACTGAAAGGGCACCAAGCAGCCTTGGGTTGTCTCTATGGAGGCAGCAATGTTAGGGACTAGAGCAGCAGCTGTGAACGGAGTGAGTGAGCAACACGAACCCTCCTGCATCCCAACCAATGGCTTCAGAGAGGAAAACTGATGCAGGGGATTTAAGCAGACTTGAGCCATGGCAGAGGAGTTACCTGTGCTTTTATTTGATTTCTCAGAGTAGTGTGGCTCCTACTCTATTCCTCTCCACTGGAGAGGAGATTGAAGTGGGATTGAGCAGCCTTGGGCTCTCTCCAGGGCAGTTGCAGGACCAGCGAGTCAGCCCACAGCACCCCACTCCACATCACCCCACCAGGCGACAACTGGCATGAAAAGGAAGAGAGGCACACGTGGAAGTGGAGCCGAAGGACCGTGTAATGGCTAGGAGGAGCCAGCTATACCGGGATAGGGAGCGGCCAAGGGTTGGCTCTGGCTGAGGGTGCCACAGCACCTGGGAGAGCAGCACAGAGACACACCAGGCAAGGAGACATAGGCAGGCTTCCGACAAACGTATAAACTGTTGCTACTGAAGACTGCATGAGCCCCCATATCTGTAGGCCAATATGAGCCTAGCACACAGCACTAAACCTACTTCAGAAAAGACAGGGTTGCCCAGCAGAGGTCTCGGCTCTCTTTTGGTCACTACCACAGAACTGTGGACACCAGAGGAGCTTTATGTTTTTTTTCTTTTTGTTTATTGAATTTTTCTTTTTCCTTTTTAAATTTATTTTTAAAAATCATAGAAGGAGAGCATATTAACAAACAGACATCCATTTACAACATAGCATAAAAACAATACAAGCAATAATGAATCACGGACAAATTAGTAGGAAATTAACAATGGTTGTTGTATTACATATTGATATCTTCAAAATGATTTTTCAAGAAAACAAATAGACATGTAAATTTGATCAAATAATTAATCATTAACCGATCCTTTCAGTAAAGTGATAGAAGTCAGTAGTACAACTATGTTAGCTATCCTGTATATACATATGTACATAATTTCCCCTTCTTTCTTTCCTCTTTTCCCTCATCCCAGTTGCTCTTTACTTTTGAGCAGTTTATTTTCATTTCACAATGTCTATCATATTGCTTAATTTTTTTTTCACTCTTTCAGGTTTTTATACTAGTAAGACAATATGTTGCTTACACATAGAGTTCTGTTTTATTTCACTTATGAGTATGGTCTCTAGTTGTGACCATTTACCTGTAAAAGCCTCGAGTTTATCTTTCTTTATAGCTGAGAAATATTCCATTATATAAAAGTACCACAATTTTTTTTATCCATTCCTCACTGGATAGACACTTGGGTTGCTTCCACAATTTAACAATTATAAATTGTGCTGCTATAAACATGGGTGCACTTATATCACGGTGATGATGTTTTCAGATTTTCTGGGAAAATACTCAGAAGGGGAATGGCTGGGTTGAATGGGACCTCTAGACCTAGTTTGCTGAGGTATCTCCAAACTGATTTCCACAGTGGTTTCACCAGTCTGTATTCCCACCGCATTTTTCTTTTTCTATGTTGTTTTGTTTGTTTGTTTAGATTTTTACTCTTATTGTTTATTTTGCTCACCTCTGTTCTTTCTTCCCCCAACTTTCTTGATTTTTTTGAATTTTTAGGTAAGTGAACACTCTCTTCTTTCTGGTTCACTTTGATATTCTTTTTCCCTTTATTTTTCTCTTATGTCCTCTTCTCCACTTTCACAAAGCTTGGGTGATCATTCTTTGTCTTCTGGCCTTCCCTTTACTATATTTCACTTCATTTATTTCTGTACTTCATCCTCTATCCCTCTTAAATTCCAACCCCCAAAACACACAGGATAAAATCAGTTAAGTGGAAACTCACTGCACAAAAGTTCCTGGTTTATGTTGGCTTTTGAGGTATAACTGTAGATTTTGCTTCTATTGTTTAAGGTACAAAATTAATACCACAGTTAGTTTCCAGGCTGTTCTTGATGTTAATGTTATTGCTAATTGTGCTATTTTAGCCAAGTTGTAAAACCTATTGTAAATAATTGCTCTCCCTTACATAATAAAACTGTGGTTGTCTTTTGAGGGCCATTCTATATAATTCTTGGGAAAAAATCATTGCATAAGTAAATTGTTGTTAGAGTTTCTCTGTGGCCTGTTATCTTGACTTGTGAGCCAGCAATGGCATGTGGAAACCTAACTGTGTGTGTCTCCAGTCACAGTTGAGACTCTTAAAGATCCTGTGAAACTACGACCCCCAGGGCAAAATTACATTAGCTGAAAACACCCTGGTTCCTTGAGAACAAAGTAGTAATAAAAATAGAGTTTCACTTTGGGATAAGAACAAACTCCTTGTTAACATGGCATCCCTTCCTACTGTCCTCATAATTTTAAATATCCTCATTAGCATAAGATTGATTCTGACTTCTAAGTTATCCAAAGTGATCCTAATCAACATAAGATTTTCTCAGCATTATATCACTACCACTCTCTGAGCCATCCTATATTCCCTCAGATTTTTGAGTACACACAATAAATGGTGGCTATACCAGTGTGTGATTGTCTCAGCTCTTCTTGAGGCATTGACCTCCCAGCCCCCTGTGTACCAGAAAAGTGTGTCTCACTTTCCTTAACCCTCACCATAAACCTCCCTAAGCCTACCGAGGGACTGCTTGTTCCCTGATATTTGTCTTGGGTGATAACCGTCACCATATTGCAATACCAAAGTACTGAGTGCTGAGTCAAATAAATAGCAACTACTTTTTCACAATAAATTAAGAAGGTAGGATCTTGGAACAGACACAAATTCCAAGAATCAGCTACAAACAGAAGACATCTCAGGAACAGATATTTCCTAGGGAAACCTCAATACTAGTGATAAAGTTACTTACCATAAGCAATTTATAAGCATCTAAATAATAAATTTTAAAAATAGAAAATGACAAGATGGAGAAACAAAATGAAATCCTAGACATCCAGTCCACCTAGGAAAAGTTCAAGGGGATGAGATAGAGGAAAACAAAAGCCAAATACTTCAACTTGCTGAAATGATAATAGAAGAAAACAAACAAAAGGGGTGAATAAGCCAACTTAAGAATAATCTCTGAGGTGAAAAACAAAGAAAAGAGATGATAGTTAAAACAATCATTTCACCAGTCAGTGAATCTAGAGTAGACACTGATAAAAAGTGAGGAGCTTGGGAAAATGATGGAAACCATGAATGGCCAACATGTGAAAGCAATGGAATCTATGAAACAGATTCAAACAGATCATAGAGATTTAAAACTCCATTGAATGTATATGCAGCTGACTCAACCAAAATAAGGATAGAATATCAGATCTAGAAGACTGGTCAATGATTAATGGCTACAAAAAGAATTATATCTTCAAATAGCATGGGACCATGCCTCTTTTCCCTTTCAATTCTCTGAACTGTTCTCCTCTTCCTATTCCACCAACCAAGGAAATAATTGATCTACTTTCTGCTTCTATAAATTTACTATTTACTAGTCTAATCATTTTTAAACTCTGCACAATAGTTAATAATGTACACATACAAGTCTACAAAAGAAATCAAGAAATTTTCAACTTTGCATTTTTCCTAGTAACTTATAAATTATTACAGTGACACAATTAGTTAATAATTAAACTTTGACATATCTGACTATTTATAGTTGATATGTAGATATCAATTCAAATATTCATGCAATCATACATGTGCTTTGTAGAGATGATTGGATTATGAGGATTGATACTCATCAGTGGGTTATTGTACAGATGAATGTAAAGCTAAATGTGATTTTACGATCTTAAAGTGGGTCAGAAGATATAGATATCTGGGGGTGTGGCTTTAGCATCATCTATACTGCTCCTTCTGTTTCTTCTCCGCGAGAGTCTCAAATATGCCAACTGCCTGGAAGCTAGGTGATTACGGACTGACATCACCACAAACTGTGAACCGACATAAACATTTTGTCCTTAGAGCTGTAGGCATTAGGTATTGCATCTCAGCAATGACAGAAGTAACTAATATAGATTTTGGTACAGACAATGAGGTTCATTTGGTTATGCTACCCAATCATGTGGTACGGACGCCTTTGCAAATGTCTTGTTGGAAAAGTTTGTAAAGTTTCGGAGGTGCCATCTGGAGAAGCAGCCCTAAAGTCTTTTAAGTTTAGCTTGAGGGAATTTCTGGTCAGAGCTCAGAAGACTATGCTGGTGATATAAAAGGAGATGGGAAAGACCAGGCTCTGGAGATTACAGTTAGTGACAAGAACTACACTGACAGTTGGTCTCTAGGCCGTATGTGTTAGATTCTCACAGAAAATTTGTCTATATTTTGTGGCAGCCTTACAACATTCTGGGAGACTGAGATTAAGTGTGGTCCCCTAAGTAATCTGATGGATGAAGCTTTAAGGCAGTCTAATGTTGAGGCTGTGGTGGATACTGTTGTAGGCTTCTAGTCAGACCTAATTGAGAATCAATAGCAAAAATTAGTGCTCAATGATTTTAAAAGTTTTCAGTTTGGCCAAAATGGAAGCCACATTATTGTTGGAGCCTGAAAAGTTGAAGCAGAAGAGAGCTTAATTCTTTAAACAATTAGCATTACAAAGAAACCAGGTACTTCCCCTCTGGACAAAAAAAGAATTCCTTGAGTGAAGGGGAAGAATCCTAAAGACCCCACCTTTCACAGACTCAAAGATCAGAGAGAGAAATGCTTTTCTTTTAAAATAACAATATGAGGGCACTGTGCCCCAAAATAGCAGCAGCTTAAGGAGTGGGAATTGATTTTTCAGGATTCATTTCACTATACTAAGGCACCTACGAACTAAGAGGCTTATGTAACCCACAAAAAGATGCTACAGGGCTTGCCTATTGCTCAAGGTGATGCTGTAAGTTGGAGTCATCCATATGGTGCTGGTTTTACATACATGACAAATGCAAGAGTTACAAGGTTGGGAAGGTTTCCACTCAGATATCACAAGCCCTGAGAAGTCAAGCAGTGTGCCCCTATGAGGGCAGTGTGTAAATCTATAATAATGAAGCAGAAAATTCACTGGAGATCCTAGAATACTGAAAATTCAGGAACATGGAATGTCTGAGAAAAGCCACATGTATTGAATAAAGTCAGCCCAGGAGAGACGCCCTGAGGCAGTGTTCTAGGGTCATGGCCACCCAAACCCTTTGGAATTTACATATCACTACAATTTGACCAGGTGTCTAGACATGGAACTATAGGATTTAATGCTTTCCCTGCTGTGCTTTGGTCTTGCTTTGATTCAATTCCTTACTAGAACCCCTATTTTTCCCTTTTCAAATGGAAATGTATACTCCATGCCTTTATATGTGAACACTGATTAACTGTTTTTCTTTTACAGAGATTACAGTTAATCCTCCTCTTACATCTCTGAGGAGATTTTAGACTTGCACTTTTCAGAAATGCTAAAACTGTTAAGACTCTGGCAAGCCTTGGAGAGGGACTAAGTGCATTTTTCATAGAGGAGTGCACATGAGCGTTTTGGTGTCTTGCAGGGCTGCTATAGTTTACACTGAAGTGTCCAACAGTGCTTCGTGCACTCATAGGTGGTACTTACTGGAGGACACTGGATGATCAGGAATGAAACTTATCAATGGATTAGTTCACTGTATACTATTTCTTCAACTGGCAATTTATAACTCTTCATGGGTAACATGTTTTAGAGTTTCATGCTATCATATTAAGAGTACTTTATAAATTTGGAGAGGAAATGTAAACCTTTTAGTAACTAAAGTAGCTCTTAACCATGTTTTAGCCACCACTGTTTCGTTTTGTTAAACTGTCGTCCAATAAGGCATACAATAAGAAATCATTGACATTGACAACACACCATTGAATAACTTGAAATTGTTGACTTCCTGTTGGGCTGATGTGATTAATTAACCCATCAGCTTGCTCAGTTCTCTGATGAAGAAATGTAGCTATGTAGTACTGAATCTCAAGGAGACCTTGAACTTTTCAAAGATCTTGAACTGAATTTTGTTTTTCAGACAAGTGGCCTAATTGTTTTGATAAACTGGAAACCAAAATATTCTAGACATTATAATTTCTGAAAGTACAATTCTGTTTCCTTAAATATTTTCCATTTAAGTCTTACAATTGCATATTATGTAATATATTTTAAAAATCTTGATGTCTCCAAGTTATCCATATAAAAACAAAATTGCTTGTTTTCAACTTAATTTATTCATAGTATTGATACAATATTTATACTGCACCTTGTTAGTAAATTACCATCACTGTTTTTATCAATTTATTGCATTACATGAATAAAAAGATACTTTTAAAAAGGTGTACCAAAATTAATCCGTGTATCTCTCTTTAAACATTAATCTGAAGACCAATATATAAACCCTTTCTGAGGACATGCTGACCATACAGATATAGTGATATCACCCCAAGAAAATTTGCTTCAGACACTATGAGACAGACCCATTAAATTTCTTTTCAAGACTCCCAGGGATTCTAAAGCATACTTATATTTTTAAGTATAAAAGTACTAGTGATGGTTTAACCATTTAACAGTTTACTCTGAGCATCACTAGGATAAAGTATTCATTTGCATAGCTATCACACCTTTAGACTTGTACTTTTCAGAAATGCTAAAACTGTTAAGACTCTGTCAAACCTTAGAGATGGACTAAATGCATTTTTCATAAAGGGATGCGCATGAGTGTTTTGGTGTCTTGCAGGACTGCTAAAGTTTTGGTGTCTTGCAGGGGTGCTACACTTTGACTATGTCAAGTGTTGCTGGGACAGATTTCCTTTCAATCAGTCAATTATTGTACTCAAGAAATTTGATAAAATTTTCATTTTTATACTTCCTGTTATCTTATAAATTAATAAAGTGAATTTTCATCTTGTATTTAAATAATTGGACAGATTTGTGGTTAAATTCATTTGAGCCATGTCATATTTTCATTTACAATTTATTTCTATATGTTCCTACATTACTTTGAACAAGAATTTTTTGAAACTTCATTAATTATAGTCTAATTCAGAGGAACTATATGATTTCACTTCTAGAGAACTTGATGCTTCATCACTTTATTATATTTAATACATTCATTTAAATCATCTCTAACTCGAGTCTGTTGAAACTCAGTTTAAATGCAAGACCAATAATAAATATCACATCCTATAATGCCAATATTCTATCTGATATATTTTCTCTCTTATAATGTATAAAAGAATAATTTCATAGAGAATATAATGGCTATTATCCAGAGTATCCACCACACTGGAAGAAAAGTTCCAATGTAACTTAATTTCATTTAGCAACATAGCACTAAATATCTCCATTGTAAAGATTTATCTCAACAGTAGACATTGTAGTTCAGGCAATTCCAATAACTATTTAACAAACCTTTCTCTTCTATTTAACCCAAATGTAGGTGAGGTAAAAGGTACAAATTTTTATTCAAGTTCTATTTGTATATGAGCAAAAGTAACAAAGTTCTGAACAGTATATGTGTGTCATAGAGATAGCGTGTCTAGAGTTGTGCAACCATTTTGTAACATTGTGGTACCCAATATTAGAATCACAGACATGCCAGAATGATTGTGTTTAATCAGGGAAATAGCTCATGAAGGAAGCCATATGAAATTAGCTGTTATTTGAGATAAAACATACTCTAGCATCTTATATAACTATTTTTATTAGGATCTTCTTTTTCAAATGAAAATTTTGCAACCTAACAAAATGTTGAAACATCCCTAATTTAGTCCATTCAGCCATATGTGAATATAATGAATCTTGCTCTATTTAAAAGCTACTGTGAGGGCTGGGGATATAGCTTAGTGGCATAAGCACCTGCCTGGCAAGTGCAAGGTCCTGAGTTCAATCCCCAGTAGCGTAAAAAAAAAAAAAAAGCTACTGTGATAAAATAAGCAAGGTAGTGACAAAAGTAAAACAGACTGGAGGATCACTGGAATAGATTAGAAGGTGCAGATCCAGCTACAAACACTCAGCCACCTTATCTTTGACAAAGAGGTCAACACATTCACTGGAAGAAAGATAGCCTCTTTAGTAAATAGTGCTGGAAAAACTGGCTGTATACATGTTGAAGACTAAAACTAGGCCCATGTCTCTCACCATGCACTAAACTATTCATAATGGATCAAAGATCTACATACTAAAACAGAATCACTAAGTCTACTGGAAGAGAAAGTAGGTAGAGATCTTGAAGATATAGGTGTGGGCAGAGAATCATTGAACAAAACCTACACTGCACGGGAAACACCTCAAAGGATCAATAACTGGGATCTCATCTTATTAAAAAGTTTTGCACAGCAAAAGAAATCACAAACCAAGTGGAAAGACAACTCAGAGAGTGGGAAAAATTTTGATCCAATTACCCCTAAAACAAAGGATTTCTATAGAGAACATATAAAGAACTGAAAAATATCAGATTCCCCAAATTCAAAGAACAAAACCAAAAATAGACACCTGAGATGAATACACACTTCTCAGATGAAGAAATACAAATGGCAAATAAATATATGAAAAAATGCTCAACATTATTGGTGATTTAAGAAATACAAATTAAAACAACACTGTGATTACATCTCAGCCCAGAAAGAATGGATATCATCAAGTAAACAACCAATAATAAATGCTGGATGGGCTGTGGGAAGAAAGGGACATTTCCTCACTTCTGGTGGGAGTGTAGATTGGTGTAATCACTGGGAAATAAGTGTGGAAATTCCTCAGAAAGATAGGATTAGAGGTCTCATTCTTCCCAGATATTCCCTTCTGGCTACTTTCTCAGAAGAATTAAAACCATCATACTGCAAGTGATATATGTGTTCCTGTGTTTATAGCAGCACAATTTGTAATAACTAAACCTTGAAAACGACACAAATGCCCATCAACCAAGGAATGGATATGGAAGATGTTCACCTTTTGTACAGTGGAGTGCTTCTCAGCCATAAAGAAGGATAAACTTGAGACTTTTACAGACAAAATGAATGCAACTGGAGACCATACTCTTAAAGAAAATAAATCAGACTCACATGCATAAATATCTTATCTCCATGATGTGAAAAACTGAAAGTATACATGAGGTCTAAAATATACAACAGATATTATGAAATGGGAAGAAATTGTTCAAAAGGAAAATAGAACTTGGATGCGGCAAAATGGAAAGGATGGAAGCATGAAAGGAAAATATGCAAGATGGTTATACTATTAGTATCTCTTAGTGCATTGAAAAGCAAGGTTTGTGATAATTTCAATTGGAGATTGTAATGCCCATATCTTGTGCTCTGAATAAATACTTTAAAGATAATATGTAATGTATTAACTATTCTTTAAGTAAACAATATTTTGTATGAAATTATTTTGTGTGAAAGTTTGTTTTACCTTTTTTATATAAAATAGAGAAAAATGAAAAAAATAAAACAAATAGGCTTATGCTTTGGTGATGAACTTATGGCACACACCACAGTAAGCATGCGGAACTGTGTCTGTAGCCAGGTGAGCCAAATACCCCCGGAGGCCAAATATAGGATAACAGTTGTTTTTTTCTTAACTAAAATCTTAGTATTCAGGTTTTAGTTGCTGTGTCTTTGCAACAAATAAGTAGGCTTTTTATTTCAATTTGAGCACTCGTCTTCAAAAGGTTTGCCATGGTTGGGGTGCTTGATATGACATATGACATATGGGAAACACTGATCTTCCTCTTTTAATGACTGAGCCTGTTTCCACAACTAAATTGATAAATAAATTGGTCACTAAATAAGGAATTAGATATAGTATGTACTTTACAGTATTTGAACAAAAAAATGGTTATAGGAAATTCTATTATGATGTCTTTGCCTTTGTGTGCATAACTCTTACACGGAGTACTCTAATTTATAACAGAACATAAAACTACAGTAATGTAGTATACAATATAATCAGCAAAAATTACAGTACAGTATAAACAAAATGTACTATACAAAAAGACACTAATGCTCTATAGAATAGAGGTATAGAACTATACAAAAAACAACACAAGAAAACAGGTTGTAAATCTAAGTGGTAGATTGCAAGTTTGAACAGTCATTAAACAGATAGATTGTTAAAGAAGGAATCCTTAACAATGGCAGTCTTTCCACATTTAAAGTTGTGCTCTTGATAAACTCTTTTTCAGCAAGGAAATCTTGCCATTAAAATTAACACTCAAACTAGGCATAATGGCACACGCTTCTATCTTGGCACTTAGGAGACTGAGGAAGGAGGATCACTGCAAGTTTGAGGTAAGCCTCAGTTCAGTAGTAAGTTTAAGACCAGCCTGAACTATATAGCAAGACCTTGTCTTGAAAAAGTAGCCCTCAATATTTTGGTAATATATTGTAATTTGAATGATACTAGCAGATAAAGGTAGTAATACTGCTATTCTATATAAAGTTTCTTATAATAACACATAAAGTCGGTCATTCTTCACAAACTATATTTTCTTCTTGGAGCTCAAGCATCTAAACATGATTCCACAATTGTCCAATGTTTCAATCACCAATGTTCTAGTACAACAAGATAAGTGGCAAAATACTTATTTTTGTTGCAAATGACTAACTTCCTGCTGTTTGATGTAAGTCAAACTGAAAGTTATAAGAAACCAATTCTGATGTATCTTTATTAACATTTTCAAGTTACACATAATTTAAACAATAATTAAATACCGCAGTCTGAATAATTCATGATAGACTATAAATAAAATAAAATGAGAGACTACAATTTTCTTCTTTTTGTTGATATTTGGTAAATATCCATTTAAATGCTGTTTCACTTTTTAGCACATTATTTGAGGACCATAGGAGTTATTTTTGATACATACAACACATACACATGGTAAGTAAAATTCAGTGGTACTCAAGGAATTGACAACAAAATGATCGTGTGTAATTGACATATGAATTATATTTCATTAAGTCAGGTAGTAATGTATCTCTGAAGCCACTTTACTCCCTCACCTAGGTAAAATGGTCTAACAAAACACAACTTGTACAATTAAGTGCTAATTAATATTTATAATTTTTATACTCTATAGTTTCAACTACATCTAATACTGAAAAGGATAGATATTCATACGATTATCATCTTAGACTGGCTTGCAAAGTCTACGTATACACTTCAGTTTTCATGGTCAGTAAGTGAGAGACCAAGTTTTAGGTCCTATTCAATGCCAGATCCACTGTTCTTTTCACAGACTCTTGAAGATTTACAGTTCAACCTCTCCCTAGAGGTGTTATATTTTTTAACGTGAAGGTGATTCAAAATTTCAATTTTATTGAGTTACAATTAGCATTCAAATACCATAATTATTTAAACAAAACAGATGGACCCCAAATCCCAGGTATTAATTTTTTTCTTTTTTTTTTTGCGGTACTGGGGATCGAACTCAGGACCCTGCGCTTGCTAGGCAAGCGCTTATTCCACTGAGCTATATCCCCAGCCCTCCAGGTATTAATTTAAATGAATTTATTAAAATATAAAGCTATTTATCTTCAATCACTCACTTAGTACTCATGCTCAACTTAGGAGCATTAATATTTACTGAGTAGCTCCTGGGTAATGTGCATATATTGTCCACATATTTTATAATTTTTTTAATGAAAGTTAAAAACATGTGCCCTGGAATTGATGTCCAAAAGTAAAATTTTGAGTGCTTCTTATTACAGGTGTATACAATATTTAACAACTTGTTTTCAATTTCATCAACTTCTTTGAATTATTAACTTCTGCCACCAGCCAGAGTAAATTCTCTGGCATTATAAAAGCAATAGCAAACTCATCCAATCAGCAGGGTGTCTAAGTAGGCTTTAATAAGGCAATATGAGAATTGACATCTTGTCCTCTTTCCTGAGTTTCCCTTCTGCAGTTATGCCAATTTCCAGGTAGAATAGCAAGTCAATGCAACTGTTATGCCCATCAGATTGTAAAATTACACTGGCTTTAGCTTAGTTATACTTGAGAGGCACAATAAATCTACAGTTCTTTAGGTGTTTTCTTGTGTGGTTAGGGAAAAAAGAATAAGGAGTCAGGACAAAATTGTGGATGATAAGTTTAGAATAAAAAGTATCTTTGAGAAAAACATGTAGAGCAAAACATCCCAGATAATTGGATCATGACATGTAAAAGTATACAGACATAAATCAAGACAGTGATATTTTTGAGGAAGAATAAGTAAGTATACACATATAGGGAAATTATTGTACTTGTTCGGAAATGAAGGTGAATAGCTAGGTTATGGATATACTATTTAGTGTCTTGATGCTAAGCTAAAGAGTTTCTTATCTACAATAAATGGAAGAGAACCAGATTAGAAGCAGGAAGATTACTTGAGATACATTTATGAAGATATAGATTTAAGAAATCATGGACTCAATAAAAATCCCTTTATAAATTTAGATATGTCTAATAAATCACAGGTAAAATAAATGTTAAAGAGACTATACTGACAGTATTACTTTGATAGAATTGGATATATACGTAGTGTAATAAAAGTTGTTATAGACATGTATTGCTTAAATTTAAAAGTATGCAATGGAAAATACTGTTAGTTGACTTTGTTCTTATGTGAACATTATAAACTATAATTATGCAAACTAGGAAGGCTTAAATATCACTAAGTGATACAATATTATGGGAATACCATCTTATGCACAATCCATCTTTGCACAAAACTATCAGTTAGGTGGTACATTGTATTGACTTGTTTCCACAGCAATGTTTTGCTATTTTGCAGGAAATATGCTTTAAATATCATTGGATTACAATCATATTTATTAAATTTGCTGTGTAAAATACGCACATTAACTCACACTAAAACTTCAACTACTTCTCTTTACATTTATACACTAACAAGAAGTACTATATATTCCATCATTTCTGGAAATAGAGTTCAATCATGAGAGAAGTGTAAATCAAATTGTAGCATCCCAACCCATCCTAGTAATAATGGTTATTATATGAAAAACAGGGTTAGGGATATAGCTCAACGGTGCAGCACCTGCCTGGCAAGCAAGAGATTATGGATTTGATTACTAGTACCAAAAAACTGTCTCAAAGAACAAAAAATAGCAAATAAAGAAATACTGGCAAGATTGTGGAGTGTAAGGAACTCTCATGTAGTATTGGCTGCAGTGTAAACTATTATAACAATTATGGATAACAGTATGGAGGAACCTCAAAAATTAAAAATAGATTCACTTTATGGTTTAGGTAGCACACTTCTGTTTTGAAAGGAAATGTAATCAACATATCAGAGACAGACTTCAATAGTTAAGTAATGAATCAAACTATGTAAGCTAAAACTATGTAAACAACAAACTATGTAAATATCAATAAGTAAAATGTGAGATACACATGTGCCCACACACACACATATGCGCCTACCAAGGAGCATAGTTCAGCCATGAAGAACAATTGAATTTTGTCATTTTCAGCAAAATAGATCAAAACAGAGGACAATGTAAGTTAAATGATCCCGACACAGAAAGACAAAACTTTAGTAATTATAATAGAGATTTGGAGGAGAATGAAGAAATATTAAATTTGACCAGTTCCCTCTATGCATGTATTGAATCACTGAATCCCACTAATATGTACAGCTAATATATTTTAATCAAAAATAAAGTTTTAAAAATTAGAACTGTTCTCTTTTAAAATTTCGTTTCAAATTTCCAAATTACTGAAATCATGTTAATGATAGGTATGACCAAAGTATATTTCTGTCACATTGGTGTGGTTTCAATAAAATCTGGTTGTAATAAAGCATCACTTCTCTTCCTTATATTATTTCCACTACCCAGAAAAATATTTTACAATGAAACACTATCTACAAATGTAACTCTGAGATTTTAGAATGGAATAAATTGCAAATAGAAACTGTTTCATCCCTACTAAAACCTTAATGTTTTAAAGTGAGCAATTCTAAG
>PVLD010010985.1:50973-67778 GCA_004027595.1 Dinomys branickii | reverse complement strand
TATATATATATATATATATATATATATGACTGTATGGTAATGTGGCCATATGCCTATGTGCATGTGTATGCAGGCCAGTGTGTGTATAGACATCTCGGTTCACTACATCAATTGTAAAGCCAGATAAAGTGTGACAAGGAATTCATAATCTTCAGACATTAACTTAAACAAATTCCTCATTCCATAAACACTACTTCAGCCTTCAAACATAAATAAGAAAGAGGAACTGTTCCCATCATCTCTCCAGATGTTTTTTGTTTTGAGACTGCACATAAGAACCAAGCCAGGGATCTCTGAATCCTGGGAACCTGGGAAGTTTGTACCTCAGCCTAAACAGAGAGATTATTTGGCTTCAAAATAGAAGCAAGTACACCCCATTTTCTCCAGTTTTTACCCACAGAACAAAATTCTTCCTCAAGCTATAGCTTCAGGAGGAAAAACTGCTGCAGAGATTGTGTCCTAAAATGCATTTGAAAAACTTAAAGAGTTTAGATACCTGGTAATGTCTTTTTATTTCTTGGACTAAATGTGGATGGGAAAATATGTATACTAAAACCATGTGTCTTAGTTACTTTTCTCTCCTTGTTGAAGCAAAATATCTGACACCCAGTGTTAAAGGAGGGAAGGTTTATGTAGCTTACGGTTTGCAAAGTTTTCAGTCCATAGTTGGCTCCACGGCAGGCTGGCACATGGTAGAGATGTAACCACTCATGGTAGCGGCAGACAGCAAAAGGAACAAGAGAAAAAGAGAAGCCTTTTGCTGTCTCTTGTATTGAATCAAGTCCACTGGGATTCAGGCAATGCCAATCCAACCAGTGGACAGATCTAGCAATCATACCCCCTTAGTCCCAGCATTGCATGATGAATTAATCACAAAATTTAGCCACCTCCAAAAGAACTCTACAACCACATGAGGCCTTGTAGGGGGTATTTAGACCCAAATCATAATGCCATAGAGGTAATCTTTGGTCTCTAAGACTAGATCTACTAGTGGAGCTCATTGAAATTAGTCTTGTTCCTAAAAACCCCAACTAAACCAACTACTAATTGATTTAAAATATCCATTAACCTTTTGATTAACTTCTAAGAGATTATTCTCTTTGAAAAGAATTTGTCATTTAAAATTACCACAGTAGTGGTGTAAATACCCTCCCCCAAACTCTCAGAAGACCAAAAATGATTATGAGATTGTCCTGCATAATAAAATAAAAAATTTAAGGGTTTGGAGAGATATCTGAGATTCCAATAGATCCAGAAAGGCAGAAAGTTTTGTGGATGAAGTATAAAGGACAAAAGAAAATTCCCGTCTGACTCTGGTAGAGGAAGAACTGGAAGCATTCTTTTGCAAATTTGATGATGAATCAAACTTTCTGAGATGTTGATAAAAATTCTGATTTTTCAATATCCCCCTAGTCCTATTAAGCTGCAATTTCAAGACGCGAATCCATTGATTGATTGATTGATTGACTGATCAGTTGACTGAGTTCAGTACCAAAGATGGAACCTAGGGCCTTTGCACTGAGCCACATCCTCAGGTTGTTTTTGGTTTTGTTGTTATTGTAAGACAGGATATGGGTATCACAAAATCATTAAGTTGTCCTGCCTCAACTCGAACTTGAGTTCCCCCTGACTCAGCCTCCTAGAATGCTTCTTTTAGTCATGAACCTTCTTAATCTGCACGTTCAAAAGACTTCACAGGTGATTAGTATATATATAAAACTTGAGTACCTCCAGAAGAAGAAAAGGAGATATCAGGTTGGATTTGAAGAAAACAAAAAGTTTACAGTGTGAACGTATCTTCAGCAAAGGAAGCTCTAACTATGAAATGGTAGATAGGAAAGAACCTGTTTTAGAAGTAAGTGAAACAACTGAGTTTTATACAACATCCAGCCAATCTGCCCATACAGTTGATGGACAATTGTTATCCAAATTGCAGTAAAATATTTTGGTTTATATTTTAAGAAAAGCTTCTAAGATATGAGTCAAGGGAAGACAATCAAGTCTTCCT
Organism: Dinomys branickii; assembly: GCA_004027595.1. NCBI lineage: Eukaryota > Metazoa > Chordata > Mammalia > Rodentia > Dinomyidae > Dinomys > Dinomys branickii. The sequence continues at coordinate 65,770 of PVLD010010985.1, read as the reverse complement.
TTGGTAATTGAAGATTTTGTGTTTTCCATAGATCATAATTGTGTTTGTCATTTTAAATAAAATAGGAGATTGGACTCACTCTGGATGAAAGAATAACAGAAAATTATAGTAATAATGATAACAAAATTAATAATAATAGACATGTTGAACAGATAAACTCGAAGACAATCATTGCAAACCTTGGCAAATATAGCTTCAGTGTCTGTGAAAATATATTAACACAGTTCTTATTATGTGCAAAAATAGGGTGATACTTTAGTAATAAATTCCTGATATTAAACCACTTCAACCTAAAACAATAACTTCATATGGATCTATCTGTTCATACTTTTTGATGCTTTTTTCCTTAAAAATGTTTCCATTGAAAATTACTATAATTGTTGCATAGTTTTCCATTATGTAGAGATAAGGAAATTCATTAATCAATCCCCCTTTCCTGAATATTTGATTTTCATTTTTTCTATTGTTAATAGTATTTCCATAAACATTCTTATAACTAAATCTATCCCACATACTCCCAACTCCACTTGCTGAAGGCTACATTCTCACAACTGGTACTCCTGGGTAAAACAATATATGTCACAAGTATGTTTTCTAACCTGTTTCTCTACAACTTTTCTATGTTAATGTTTACTTTCAAAGCCTGTACTTATGCACAGAAACAAGTTTTGTTATTCTCTGCTTACATTAGCTACTGATATATTAAATATGATGCAATGTTTTAGAATAAAGCTTTTTAATATGACTGTGTGTGTGTGTGTGTGTGTATGTGTGTGAGTGTAGTAGACAGAGAGGGGTAAGAGGGAGAGAGACAAGGCAGAGACAGACAGAGAGACAGAGAGGAACAGACAGACAGAGACAGAGAGAAGCTAGAGGACCCGTATGCACTGATGTCACTAATTTTATTCCACTGGTTAGCTAATATAAACACAAGACTGTGAATACTGCCTGTGCTAACCAGATGAAACTTTCTATCATTCTGCCAGTCAACCCCTTAGGTAAAAACAAGTATTGAGTGAAAAGGATTTAAACAAGTTCCTGGCTTCTTTTTCTGCACTGGGCCTGTAGAAACCTTGTCTACAACCACCTTTTCATTTTCCAGCACCAGTGTTTCCGTGGCTCATCACAAATGCCAACTAAATCTTGGGGTATCTTTCCGCACTTGTTTTTCACTGTTCAGTCAGCAGAGGTGATGAAACTTGCGACCTCTGTGTTCATTATCATCCGGAGCCAGGCTTCATGTTGAAGGGCTGTAGCATTAGGAACTATAGTCATTGATTGTGTGGAAGCTAATAATTGAGTAACTACAGCCATAGCTCACTTGGGAAGGCTGGAACAGCAACTACATGACTGATTGGGATTTAAGGCAAACACTTAAGGAGCAGCGTCTTCTTCCCAGAATTCAACTCTGTAAGATTGGATCTGCTGTTACATGCCTGGCAGTGAGGCAGGATCACAAATTCTGGGGAGTGGCAGCCTCTACACCCATTCTGCTACTCTCTAACGTCTTCTCCCTAACTTACCTTGCCCCTGACTTCTGTCTGCCCAATGACTTCACAAGTGCCTCCTGATGCGGTCTCCTGTACTCTGTGTGAGCCGCAGGGATGGGATGGTCATGTGGTCATTGCTCTCCCTGTAGCTCAAGCTCTGGCACCGTATAAATTAACAGTCACAATGCTTTCTCAGTTCATAACAAAGGTTGCACTAATAGGAATCGGCCACATGCTCCCAAATTTGGGCATGCAACTAAAAATGTTGAGGACCCCAACACAATATAACAAAATTAACTTTATTACTGAGACTATTTCATATCAGTAGAAACTATTTAAGTGAAATTCAGTGTTGATTGGAGAAGAAGGCAGCAAATTTTGACCAAAAGAAAAGAATCAAATTAATAAAGGGCAGAGATCTGGGAATGGGTGCAATAGATGCGATGGAAAGGATGAGAAGAAAAGGTTTGAAAAGTTGGTTCCCTTCCTTGCAACTACTAAGTGGTAATTTACTATAAGAGATAAACAAACCATTTATTTCTAACTCACAGATTGTACGTTGGAGAAAAGGAGTTTTGTTTCCAATTTTCTTGATGATCCATTCCTGTGTGAGATGCAGGGTCAGTGGTCAGGGAAATGCAACACGCAAATTCTAGCTCGGCTGGATCAGGGCCGCCCAATGTGCAGACTTAAGGTCCACAGGCTCCTTAGAAGAACAGATGCACCCACAGAAGTGTCAAGCCCATCATGCCAGTGTTCATGGAGCACCAACCACACTTCATTTTAGACTATTCACTCTAATACTTCAAGCAAATTTCTGAATTCTGACCTTCCTACTGACTGCTGAAGAATCACACACTATCAGACAGCTAGCTCTTTATCATTCAGCTCAAAAGTAAAATTCTCAGCATGTCTTTCTCAAGCATTCCATCAGCTATTTAACTGCTGTTCCCCAAGCCCTGTCTCTTCATGGCCACACTCTGTTTTACTGTCCTCATGTAATGACTGCATATGTTGACCAGCGATCCCTCCTCACTGAACTCTTAAAACCTAGGAGAAGGGGGAAGCTGTCTTAATCCTCACTGGAAAAACTCAATGCGTATGTGTTGAATGAAGGAATGTATTCAGGACCTCAGCTCTGTGTTTGTTTGTTTGTTTGTTTGTCTGTTTTACCAACATTTGGACCATTTGTATCAGTCCTCTCTACTTTCATTATCTTAACACTTAAGTGAATTTCATGAACAAATTTAAAACAAGGTAAGACGAACCATGTAGAACAAGCAAACTCTTGGGAATTCAAGAAATAGGAAATAGCAAAAAGGAGGCATAGATGCTGGCTCCAGACTTTTTGTGGAAGGGATTCATGGGAAGCAGGCTGCTCTCAGAGTGTCCTACTTGTGACTTAGGTGATTACACAGCAGGTACAAGGAAGGGTGCTATTGAAACACCAGACTAGTACGTGAGCAGGAGCGTTACAAGAATTATAGAACATCAGAGCCTCTAAAGCAATCCAACAGGAGGTCGTAATTCTATCGCAGTTTTAAGTGCTTGTAAAGGAAATGTCTAGATAAAAGCAGCTTTCACACAAAAACACAAAGAATCTGTGTTTCTAGAGTCTGGGTAATGTTTTGCTAAATTCTGAGTAGTTCAGTAAGTCAGAGAAGCACAGTGAGATTAACAGCTGCAGATAGAGGGTGGGGGAGGGGAACACCAAACTGGAGCATGGAGCCCAGTCACGTTTAGCCAGGGCTAACAGGAGCCAAGAGGGTTTGAGAGCATTCCCACATTCTTAGGATTGACATTCCACTTAGAAGTTAGCTTTCTCTTGCTTTGTAATATTGCGATTATTAAAAAGAAAAGCCACACGAGGGTTATTTTGACTGTCACCCAAACAATTAAATAGTCTAATTCCAGACTAGTTTATATTCTGAAACTTGTTCAGAGCAAACTCTTTCTAACATCAATAGATATTACTCACCACGGGCCTGATTAAGAAAGGAGAGCCATGGCGCTGAGACAGAACATTGTCCTGCAATTAGGGCACAAATGATCTTTTACTCCTCTGGCTGCAGATTATTTACTTTGGCCATATTTAGAATACTTTTATAGGACAAGATTTATGAAACACGAGCAAAACTTCCAAGGCATACTAAACGCTGCTGGCAATAGGGAATCTCTGCATACGTGTAAGTAAAATTACCCATCTACACCCTACAACCAAGACACTGTACAAATTTCTTTTCAAAATCATTTTCCACTGATGCTTTGTATCAACCAGAATCAGTTTTTACAGTGAGCAGTAAGAAGGTTCAGACCAAACGCAGGGATGCAGCAGCAGATGCACAAACTTATCTATACTCACAAATAAATACATGATGAAAATAAGGTTGGCAAGTAGGAAATTTGGTCACACTATGACCTGGATACACTATTAATAATCAAACTTGCCTTTTTAAACAAAATCAAATTGGTTTTCAGCTAAAGTCAGAAAGTTGATTTTGTCTGAAAACAGAACCGTATTGTAAATTTCCACATTTAGCGTATAAATTCTGCCTCTTCCAATCCATTTTTCTATACATCTAAGGTCTAGAACTTTTTGTGATTATTGTTTTGAGGATTGAGTCTAATCCTCAATTCAGAGAGGGTTTGTAGTCTCTGTGTCTATTTACGTATGCACTGGTTGTTTGGAGGCGGAAGCCACATCTTTTTTAGATTGTATGTTATTTTCAAAGTTGTTAGCATAAGCATCTTTCAGTAGCCCATAGAGCATTAGTTAAATTTAATAGTGTCACTTTTCACTGTAACTGTCTATCTTTTGTTTTTCAGGTGACATCATTTTCATTAGTGTATTTTTATGAGTACATGTCTGCACTACATCATGGGTACATTTATCATGAATAGTTAGTCCATTTACATATAGCATCTTAATCCTTCGTACTTCTCCGTCCCCTCTCCACTCTTCCTTCTGCCACCATCTCTAGAAACCTTTCACATCTCTGTTCTAATACGTATCTTTTTATTTTGCTCTTTAAATTATTTATATTTTGGGGTTCCCTCTTGGGTATTTTCCTGGAAAGGTTAAAAACACCATATTGCTGTAATACTCAGTGCAATTAATAATAGAATCTTAGAAATAGCCTCTATGCCCATCAACACTTTAACTCTGTATTTTATAAATGTAATAGATCACTAACATTTGTTTCTATTATTCCTTACACAGGTAATGTGAATAGAATGTTCTCACTTTATGTAAATATTTTTCATCGCAACATTTTGTTTTCATTCAATACCCACTGAAAAACGTTAGGTTGAATCCATTTGAGAGAAGGTTATGTCAGGTTTTTAAATATCAAGTCTTAAAACCAAGTTTCCACTTTTCATTGGAATTTTCTAATATGAATAAAAATTCCAGAAGATTGCTTATATGATTCCCCACTGTCTACTTATTCAATAATGTCTTCCTAGACTGAATGGAAGTACTTTGTAATTCATAAGCCAGCTAAAGATGCATGTCTAGATTTAATATTTTTCTTCTTTCATATCTGCGTTCTATCTATACATACATATCCATTTGAGGCATACCTGAGGGGAAAGAATTAATATTTACCTAATGTCTACCTTATCTTAGAGATTATTCAAAAACTACACACTACCTATAAGTAAATCCCCACTGTGACTATGAAGTTCATATCATACCCACTTTTACATGCAAAACAAGGGCTTAAAATTAAATAACTTGTCTGAAGTCAAGCATCTAGAAAGTTACATGAGCAGAATTAAAATATCTAACTAAGAAAAACATAGTCTCACAGTATTTGAATATAAATATCCTATAAGGTCATTATCACAGACTTTTTACACTTTCAAAAAGTGATGATAAAATAAACAGTTTTGAAGGAAAATGCTTTGGACATTATCACTTCTTTTTATTTACTGACCTTAGCACTTTTACACTTACTGTTAACCTTGCAAGCTCATGAGGGGTGACACTATGCAGCAGTGAGGTTAATTCAGTAAAATGTTGCATCACACTGATCCTTGAAACAGGAAAGCTGCCACAAATCTAAGGCAAAATATGCTCCAAATGAAATAAAAGCCACATAAGAAAGCTCCTCCAGTACTCCAGGGCTTCACTTGATGTACAGTGATAGAGGTAGAGAAGAGATGCAGAAAACCAAAGCACAGTTTAGAGGGCTAACCCCTTCTTAAGATCCCAGCCTAAGGTCCTTAGGATCTTTGGCCATCAGTTGGCCACCCACGGTATGAGCAACGTTTTGGAGCTTTCCTAGTGGTAGGAAATCAACTTAATGTGAGATTTGGGGTTGAGGTCTCTGGTTGCCAGGCTGCTTGGATCTGAATCTTTTTTAGCCACTCCAGTGCATTTGCTTCTTTTCCTGTAGGAAGTTAATATTTGAAAAGAAAACAAAACATAAAAACACAAAACTCTCCCTTTTTCACGGCCCTACTCTTGAAGTCTTATTCTTACTTAGCCAAATCTATTATTTCCTACAGAAAGGCAGGCCATTGAGCTTTGTGTAGCACCTAGTCTTAGTAATCACATCGATATGTTTAGTTTTTAATTCTTCCATCGGTGGTAAAGTAAAAATTGTTTTTAAGCAAGTTTTTTAAATTAAGGGAAGAACTGTTACAATAAAACATTTCTTATGGAATCTCAGAAGAAAATAAAACAACCGACATCAAGAAACCTAACAAATAATAAAAATTGGTAGGCATACATTTACTTACATAGATATGATGAAAATCTATGGCACTGTTAACCTAAGATTTTAGGGTAAATTAAAATACTACTCTTGTTGGCATTTTGGGTATTACTACTTTTGACAAGAAAAGATTGCATAATTGGTTTGAAAAATGCCCAGGTGTTCATGTGCTAGTCACTGAGGCGTTCCCTAGAAACACAGGGCTCCCTTAAGGATGCCACACTGTTCTGGTGTAGCTGGCACTATCATCACTGTGACCTTTACAGAGTGGCTTGAAAGAGTTATCATTATAAAGCTCTTGGACTGAAAAGCATATCATAGCAGTACTTATTGTGCTTTGCATTTTTTATGATTCAACTCTTTACAAAGAGATGAGTAGTTCCTAAAGCTATTAGAAGAGGGACTTATAAAGGAAGTAGCTACAGTTGCAATTCATTGGTTTCTGAAAAGCTGTAATTGCTACATGCATATTTTTATCTCACAAATGTTAATTGAAACATTCATTAAATAACAGAAAAACAGCAGGACTATAAATAACAAGGGTATATAAGGAGTGTGGTTGGTTGTTTTCAAAAAACTAGAAGCTATGATTTTTTTAGAAACTAGAAGGTGTGGGATTTATTTTTTGCTTCAGGGAAGAAAACTAATAAAAATAAAATTTTCTATCAGGAAAATTTCATGTATTGCTGAAGGTCATTGATGCCTCCATCTTGGTGATAGGCTTCCCAATACAGCTTCCATTTCGTGCTTCTTCATGCTGAAGAACAAGCCAGCAGTCTATGTGTATACGGCTATTTTAATAAGCTCTAAGACACAGTTTTACTGTATTAACTCCATAAATTCAAAAGAGCCAGCAAGGCTTCTATGGCATAATGGCTTAATTTTTCATTCTAATAATAACTGCCTGCAAGTTGAAATGAATAGAAGCAAAGAGAAACATCACTGTTTCGTACTGATTCCTGACAAATGCACTACTTAGGAGGCTCTGGACAGGAAAGGTGCATCTCGCTCCAACCCACCCCATGTGCAGTATAAGAAAGAACACAGGGAAAGGGTCCAGTGGTAAAGGGGCTCCCTCCCAGGGGACAGTGACTTGGCTATCCCACAGTTAAATCCACATTTGGCCAGAGGCCTGATGTAGGCTAGGGCACTGTTTCAGGTCTCTACATAGTACTGTGGGAGTTTTTTTTCCGTTTTGTTTTTTCTCAGTCACAACCCTCTTCACATTTGAACAACTCCCTGGAAAATTCTAACCTATGTCTTTCCATATTTTTCTTTTTATACCTCACCTTTCCGCAATTATATGCATGAAAAGTGAATAATTTGATTATTCATTTGTTTGTATAGATTTTTTTTGGTTGACAATTTAAAAGCATTTCTTTTAAAATGCTAGGACGAATCTTGATACATTTAAGTGAAATAAAGTCATGCAAGTTTGTGCCAACAAGCTACTCAGACTTTATAGAGTTATTGATTTATCTACCTAATGAGACTGAATACCAGCAAATAGTTTCTCATTCTTTAAAAGGGTGATCACTTTCTGGAAGGAAAGCTTACTGAATTCAAATGCAAGTTTGCCACTTTGAGAATGCAGCGGATTTATCAATAAATCAACATTATCATCTACTTATATTCTTCCTTCCTTTCCCCCTTTCACCTTTCTTTCTTTTTGGCTGGTTTGTTTGTTTATTTGCTGGTTAATGATTTCGATGCTTTATTCTCAAAACTTCAAATATTTCCGCTGTTTTCTTTAAATCATTAGTGAGTGATTTTACTTTGCTTTTTCAAACTTTTTGATATTTTCAAAGTTTTCCAAGAGAATATCATTTACTTCCAAAACTTGGAAAAGGGGGAAATCCTACATATGTAATTTTTAATATCTCTCAAATTGCTTTACAGCTTAAAGTTATGCACATGGAAATTTATAAAAGAAAAACACACCATAACTAATTGATACGTAAACTTTGTGCAGTCCCGTTTTACATGAAAGAGCTCTAAGATATAAAAAGATAAAGGATTGTGTAAGTCAGGTTTTAAAACTCAGAACATCGAACATGGTTTTAATATTTTAGAATTTATGGTTCCCATTCAATTCTTTCATTGTCCTAATAATGTCCTCTATAGTAAATTTTTGTCAGCACAAGACACAAGCCAGGATGTCTTTAGTGTCCTTTCACAAGAAACGCTTCATCAGAATTTCTTTGTCTTTTATGCCGTTGATGTCACTCAAAAATAGACAGGTGGTTTGTTTTATAAAAATTCTCTGACTTGATTATTCTACTATTTCCTCAGTAGGTTCAGGTTACACATCTGGCCAGGACACTAGATAAGCTCAGCTCCAGCCCACGATATTACACACGGGGGGGCATAGCGTGCTCTTTATTGAAACGTGAATTATAATTCTTTGGTTCAACTATCACTGCAACAAATATCCTTAATGCAAAGAGCCCAACATTTATCTACTTTAGTTTTCTTTTTTCAAGACAAAGTATCTAAGGGTATATAGTGAGAGCATTTCAGTTATCATCAGTCTTTCCCCCCATTAAGTGTAGCTACTTTGTTTAAAATCAGTTGAACTCTTTCGCTTCTCCTTGTATTGAGCTTGAGGTTTAATCCTCCAGACCTGTGGTATTTAATTAAGTTCATAGAATATGATTCCAATGTTAAAATTATATCCCAAATAAACTATAGTCAGAGAAAGTTACTCCCTGCACTATAAGATCCAGCCTGAGCTTTCTCCTATAGAAAGTCACTTTTATAACTTTCTGATGTGTCCTTTCCTTTCTTTATTATTATACTAACCGTGTTTTCTAATTTCTCCTTTCTTGCATACAGAGTAGCATGTTAGATATAATCCTTTCCAGTCTATTTTCTCCCTTCAGTTCATAGAGATCTTCTTTCACCTTCTTCCGAGTAGCATAATACTCCTTGTTATATTACACTATCACTTATTCAATCTTCTTCGCTTCAGCACTTTAGGAATGGGTAATTTGTAATCACAAACAATGCTTGTTAGAGATAAATCCTCAGGATAAATTGCGAGAAGTGGAATTTCTGAGCCAAATGCATCGTGTCTTATTCGACATTAGTTTTATTACATATTCTCCAATTCCCCTTTAAAAATGGTCACATTTTGTATTGGCACCAAGAAATGAATGAAAATACCTATTTTCTTTGTTGTTGTTTTTTTTTTTTTTCGGTACCAGGGATCGAACTCAGGACCTTGCACTTGCCAGGCAAGCGCTTATGCCACTGAGCTATACCCCCAGCCCCGAAAATACCTATTTTCAACAATTTTGCCCACATCATATCATCACCTTCTCAAATTTTTCTCAATGAAAGCAGTGAGAAATAAGATCCAGTATCTTTAAATGTAAACATAAACTTTATAGTATCCAATATACTTAAATTCATAAGTTGGCTCTTATAAATGAAATAGAACATCTTTTAATAAATTTGAAGGTAATTTGCAGTTCTATAAAAACTATTTGCTTAGGTGCTTTGCTCATTCTGAATTTTGTCTTTTTTTCTGTAACAATGAAAAGATCTTTACATATTTAAGCGGTAGCACTTTACCTGTAGCTAAATTATAACTTGTACATCTTGTTTCTGAATTTGGCATTTGTCTTTGAACAAATGCATACAAATGTTTTACTCATATTCAGGTAGGTAAATTATGTTAATCTTCTGTTGCTTCTGAATTTTGAAACACACTTCAAGTTTTATCTTAAATTTAGATTATAGAGTTACTATGAATGCTTTATCCAGGATTTTTGTGATTTTATTGTTCATGTTTAAATATCTGGTCCACTTCATGTGCTTATATTATATGGTTTGAGGAGTGGTTTTTAAAAAATTCTTTATCCAAATAGATATCCAGTTATCTCAACATCACTTATCTAAAGGCGCACTTTCATTCTGGATTTGAGATTCCTTTATTGCATATCAAATCGCCACACTCGTGGGTATTTACCTCTGGGCACTCACCTCTTTTCCCTGATCTGTTGGTCTCAGGACCTATGACACATTGCTTTAATTGTAGAGGCTTTGTAGTACATTCATAATGTCTGGCAGGGGTAGCATCTGTCCCTAACCTCCCAAAATTTTCATTTTAGGGGTTTCCTTGCTCTTTCCCATGATCAATTTTTCATAAGAACTTTGGCATCAATATTTTAGTTCCAACTACAAAGCTTGCTGTGTTTGAAACACATTAAATCTATACATTTGAAGAAATGGCACCTTGTTGATATTATGACACATTTTCTCTTTGTTCAAGTGTATTATTTTGTTTTTCAGGTATATTTTATAATCTTCCTCATGTTTTGCATATTATTGTATTAAGTTTATACTTCAGAATATCTATTTTCATTTCTACCAGCATAATAGGCTTTTCTTCTTTCATCATATTTTCAAACTGGTTATTGTTGGTCTACACAAAGACTAATGATTTTTGCATATTCCCTTATTGCCTGCTATAGTGATGGACTACTTTATGGTTTCACTAGTTTTATCATTAGTTGTGTAGAGTTTTACAACAGTTTTGCTATCATTCCATCTGCAAGTAAAGGTTGTTTCACATCTTCTTTATCAATTTGCACACTTCTGAGTCTTTTCTCTTGTCTAATTACATTGGCTGAGAACTCCAGGATAAGATTAAGCATCATGCAGACAGTGGACATACTAGCTTACTTATGATCTTAATGTAAATTCTTCTCATACCTTCCTGTAAGTGATATGCTGCCTTATTCATTGAAGGACATGCTTTATAAGGCAGTCACATATTCTTATACTCTGAAGATTATTTTTCAAATTAAGAGTAGGTATTTAATTTTTTTCAATTATTTTTTGACATCCACAAACAAGAACAACAAAAAGTAATTCTGCTTCTTAATCTTATCAAAATAGCCAGTTACAAAAATTAAGACATGTCTTATTATCAAAATTTCATTTCTGATATAAGTAATACTTTATCATCATCAAATTTTTTGGTTAATTTTTAGTTGTTAATATGTAATTAATGACATTTTTATTAATATTTGTGACTATAATTTTTTTGTATTTTTATTCCTGTTAGTGTCAAAACTATAGGTTGATGTTATACCAGCATCATATAAAGAATTTCATTCTTTAACTTTATCTCTAATATTTTAAGACATTCTATACAGCACTGGAATCAGCAACATGCAAGAGGGTTGGGAACACAAATATATGACAGAGTCCCATTTGTGGAGTGATTTCCTTATAGCTTCCCACTTTTTAAAAATCTCTGTGATCACTTTGGTAAACTCTTTTTTTCTACCTATAAACCATACATTTTACTTAGACTTTCAGATATTTTTCATGAAATTATGCAGAATAATTTCTTACATTTAAAACACATTTACTCTGAATCAATAGTTGCTTGTTCTTTGTCATTTCTTATTTTTTGTATTTGTGCTATTCTCTCCTTATTTCTTGAATAAGTAGTGGTTTTCATGTGTTTCAACATTATTCAAAGAAATATGACAACATTTAATTAATCTAATTTACTATGCTCTTCAGCACTATTTTCTGTTTTAATCCACACTGATCCTCTTATTACACGTATTTTTGTTTACTTCGTTTTACTTCCTCTAGAGTTTTCAGTAGAATATTGAAAATCTATAAATAAATATTTTTCACGTGAACCCATGTTTATAACTGCACAATTTGCAATAGCTAGATCTTAGAAACAACCCAAATGCTCATGAACCAAGGAACAGTTAAAAAAGATATGGTATGAAAGAATAAATAAAATTGATAAACCCCTAGCCAAACTTATCAGAAAAAGAAAGAAAAGAACTCAAATTCATGCAATAAGGAATGAAAAGGATGAAATTACTACAGATTCTACAGAAATTCAGAAGATCATTGAGGCCTACTTTGAAAATCTTTACTCCCATAGGATAGAAAACTCAGAAGAAATAGACAGATTCCTAGATGTGTACCAATTACCAAGGCTGAGTCAAGAAAATATAAAAATTCTGGACAACCCAATATCAATTAGTGAGATTGAAAATATGATTAAACTCTTACAAAGCAAAGTCCAGGCCCTGATGGATTTACAAGAAATTCAGAGAAGATTTAATACCAACACTCCTCAAACTCTTCAATAAAATGAAGGAAGCAATTCTCCCTAACTCATTTCTGGAGGCAACTATTATGCTGATACCAAAACTTGAGAAAGACCCAGCCAAGAAAGAGAGCTACAAACCAATTTCTCTAATGAATATAGATGCAGAGATACTCAACAAAATACTGGTAAATAGAATGCAGCAAATCATCAAGAACTTCATACACCACGACCAAGTCCAATTCATTCCAAAAATGCAGGGATGGTTCAATATTTGCAAATCAGTTAATGTTATACACCATTTCAATAGAGACAAAAACAAAAGCCATATGATCATCTCAATTGATGCAGAAAAGCTTTCAACAAAGTCCAACATATATTCATGATAAAAACTCTACAGAAAATAGGAATAGATGGTCTTTATCTCAATGTGATCAAAGTCATCTATGACAAACCAACAACCAACATCATACTAAATGGACAAAAACTGAAAGCTGTTACTTTAAAATCAGGAACAAAACAAGGATGTCCGCTGTCACCACTCTTATTCAACATAGTGCTGGAAGCATTAGCCAGAACAATTAGACAAGAGAGAGAAATAAAAGGAATAAGGATAGGAAAGGAGGAAGTAAAACTATCACTATTTGCAGATGACATGATATTTTACATGGAAGACCCGAAAATCTCCATAGGAAGACTTCTTCAGTTAATTGACAAATTCAGGATTGTAGCTGTATACAAAGTCAACACCTAAAAATCAATAGCATTCGTATACACAAACAAAAAAACAGAGAGAGATTAAGGAAACCATACCTTTCACAATAGCATTCAAAAAATTGAAATATTTAGGGATCAATCTAACAAAAGAAGTAAAAGATCTATTCAATGAAAACTACAATACTCTGAAAAAAGAGATCAAACAGGATTTCAATAAATGGAAAAACATTCCTTGCTCATGAATAGGAAGAACCAACATTGTGAAAATGGCCATAGTACCAAAATTTTTGTACAGATTCAATGCAATTCCCATTAATCTATCATTAGCATACCTCATAGATCTAGAGAGAACATTCCTTAAATTCATTTGCTACCAGAAGAGACCCAGAATAGCAAAAGCACTTCTTGGCCACAAGGACAAGTCAGGTGGAATCACAATCCCTGACCTGAAATTATACTACAAAGCTACTGCAATAAAATCAACCTGGTACTGATTCAAAAACAGACCTGAGGATCAATGGAACAGACTGGAAGATACAGCCACAACCACAAACACACTCAGCCACCTAATCTTTGAAAAAGGGGCCAAACAACCTCACTGGAAGAAAGGTAGCCTCTTCAATAAATGGTGCTGGAGAAATTGGCTTGCCACTTGCTGAAGACTGAAAATAGACCCAAGTCTATCACCATGCACCAAACTCAAATCAAAATGGATCACAGATGTCAATATTAAAAGAGAAACACTGAATCTATTGGGAGTAAAATCTTCAAAGACACAGTCTAGGCAAAGAGTTCATGAACAAAAACCAAACTGCTCGGGAAATACTTCAAAGAATCACCAACTGGGATCTCATCTTACTGAAAAGTTTCTGCACATCTAAAGAAATCACCAGCAGAGTAAAAAGAAAACCCACAAATTAGGAAAAATTTCTAGCTGATTGTCCTTTGGACAAAGATCTTCTATCTAAAACATATAAAGAATTAAAAACTTCCGCCTCTGCAAGTGAAAGACCCAATCCAAAAATGGGCATCTGAGATCAGTACACACTTCTCAGATAAAGAAATACAAATGGTAAATAAATGCATGAAAAAATGTTCAATATCATTAGTCATTCAAGAAATGCAAATTAAAACAATGAGATTTCACCTCGCCCCATTACAAATGGCCAGCATTATGAAATCAACCAATAACAAATGCTGGCAAGGCTGTAGAGAAACAGGAACTCTTCTCCACTACTGGTGGGAATGCAGACTGGTGAAACCACTGTGGAAATCAGTTTGGAGATTCCTCAGCAAACTAGGTTAGAGGTCCCATTCAAGCCAGGTATTTCCCCTTCTGGGTATTTTCCCAGAAGGTTTGAAAATATCATATCACATTGATATATGTGCACCCATGTTCATAGGGGCAAAATTCGTAATTGTTAAATTGTGGAAGCAACCCAAATGTCCATCCACTGAGGACTGGGTTAAAAAATGTGATACTTTTATATAATGGAGTATTAATCAGCTATAAAGAAAAATAAACTCGAGGCTTTTATATGCAAGTGGTCACAACTAGAGACCATACTCATAGATAAACAAAATCTCCAGGGGTAAGCAATGTATTGTCTTGCTAGTGTAAGAACCTGACAGCATGAATAAAAACTAGGAGATATGATAGACATTGTGAAAGGAAATGGGGCTGGGGATATAGCTCAGTGGAATAAGCGCCTGCCCAGCAAGCGCAGGGTCCTGAGTTCGATCCCCAGTACCGCCAAAAAAAAAAAAAAAAAAAAAAG
>PVLD010010985.1:0-50873 GCA_004027595.1 Dinomys branickii | reverse complement strand
ACAGTTAATGATTACTGGTTTGATCATTACTGCGTGTTTCTATTTGTTTTTCTGAGAAACCACTTTGAAGATATCAATAATAATACAACAACTATTATTAATTTCCTGCCACTTTGTCTGTAACTCTGTATTGTTTTTATTGTTCTTATGCTATTTTGTAAATGAATGTGTGTTTGTTAATATGTTTTCTTCCTTTATTCTTAAAATTAAAAAGAAACTTTTAAAGATGTGGTATTTTTATATAATGGAGTATTACTCAGCCATAAAGAAGGCTAAACTGTAAATTTTTATAAGTAAATGGTTGCAACTTGAGACTGTACTCATAAGTGAAACAAACCATATGCAAATGTATCAGCATCATATTGCCACCCTAGTGTGAGAAGCCAAAGCCATAAATAAAGTTGAAAATGTACAACAGATATTGTAAAATGGGAAGAAACTTTAAAAGGAAGTAGAAATTGGCTTGGGGGAACGAAAAAAAAAGAAAGAATGGAAAAGCAAAAGGAAATACATATGTATAAAAGATAATTAAGATAGTTATACTACTAATTTCTCTTAGTTCATTGAAAAGATAGGTTTATGCTAAATATTGTTTGGACAATTAAATGCTGATGTCTTGTACTCTGAGTAACTAATTTAAAAATAACAATATGCCGTGTATTAGCCATTGTTACCCTCCTATCATATTGTTTTAGCACATTGGTTTTTTCTTTAAAATAAAACATTGAAACTAAATAAATAAAATTTTAAAAGAATGAAATTTTTTTAACTCCAGGTGAAATCAGTTGTAATTTTTTTTTAATTTTTAATTTTATTTCACTAAAATCAAAGAAGGTTGCCTTAAATATTTGTGTGTTGTGATTCATGAAATTTTGTGAGGACTCTATCGTAGGATCAATTGTTCTTAACATCCTACAGCTGCTTGTGAAAACTCAGTTTGCATTCTCAGGGGCGATCACTGAAAATATTTCCAAAAGATCTACTGCATTGATTGTATTAAATGGTTCTGTTTCTTACTTGTATTTTAATTCCTTAGGCCTGTGTGTGCAAATGGAGTATTAAAGTAACCCACCATCTGTATTTTTACTTTTGTTTTACTCAAAGATATTTATACCGATTAAATGGACATTATAAATTTTAGCTTAAACCCTCCATCTTCTTAGCAGGGCCTATACAATTTCTCTTAATTTGTTACTTCTCTTTGATGACATATTTTCAGGCATCATATACTTTATGACAATGTTTCCCCAAAGCAGTATTTCTGAGGCTTCAGCTGTACCTCTTATTCATCTCTTTCTCTGTAGATGGTGCAGTGGGCCATCCAAACTAAGATTTGTGTACAGCATTCAACCACTGAGTGTTGACATTTCTCTTCTGAGGGTGATTTTATCTGCTTCATCTACGGCGGTGGGTGCTGTTTTCTGTTTTGAGTCACCAAAGGTCACCTTCTTACCTGGCCTCCCCCTACACACTTGCAGAGGTAGAGGAAGCTTTGCTGTAATTAGGTCATTGTTTCTCTACTTACAGACAGTGCAAAGTTCATGACAGTCTCAGTTCCTTAGAGTAATACTGAAGGCACAGATGTATGGTTTTATTTGTACGTGTAAGGACAGACAGACAGAGACAGAGAGAGAGACAGAGAGACAGAGAGAGAAAAATCTGTCTCTATTTTCTGAAGCCCAGTCCCTTTAACTTGAGTTGGATATACTGAATCCTCTAACTAGCATATGTTTTTAAGTGCAGCATTCGGTATAAAAACTAAATGTCCTTACTCTTTATGATTCAGTTGACCCTTCTAATATTATGTTTTGGCACATAACAAGCATTGTGAAAGAAACTTCATGTTAATTTTTGCCTGATCATTCCTTCCCAAATGTAAGTGCTTCTTTTTGGAATGGGATGCACATTTTCTGATCCAGTTTACAAAGGACAATCATGTATTGGCTTGTGTCATGTCTCTATATTTCCAGGAAGAAAAGCTTTGGAAGACTTATGCTTACTATTTGAAGAAATTTCTGTTACAGTCAACATGCCCAAAATAAGAAAACAGGATCAATATTAGAACTGTGAAGAGCTTAGGCTCATACGAACTAGCATGAATGTAATGATTTGTGTGACCCATGAGAAGTCATAACTTGGAGGTAAATAAATTCTTTGTTCATTATCACACCATCAAAAATGAAACATAAATTTGGTAAGTATTATCAGAAACCACAAGAATAAGAAGAACTACTGATACATAACAAGATAATAATACAACCCATTAACATTGGGTTTAATATGCTCCTTTCCTATATGGAAAAATCTGTCACCTATTAGCTGTTTTTAAAAAAACAAAGTCACAGATCAAATGCAGTTCCAGTCTCAAGTGGATAAAACTGATATGTTTCATGTCCAGAAAAACTGGAATACAATAATAAATTTTTGTTGGCGAGTCTCAAAAATCATGCAGTATTTTTAAGTTCTCTATCCTTTTCTGGCTGGCAAACAAGTTTGAAACTTTAGAATCTTCAAGCAACAGATCATGGTATAGACCTGAACAGTAGACAACACAGTGTCACTAATTTGAAGACATAGGTCAAATTGGTTAAAATAGATCAATTATTTATTGTATTGGTGGAAATGGTGATAAATGCATATTGTACGCAAATTCTTAGTGACTGACTGTTCAATTCAATTGAACATATACCAGTAAAAATCTAAGACAGTCCCCTAATTTGTTATGAAGTTTGATACCTTATAGGATCTCTAGAAAGATTTTTCTTAAATATGGTAAGAAGTGTAAATTTTGCATATGAGGACTGCACAACAATAAGGTAAATGATGCCTGAAATGGATAAATGGTAAGTTTTTAATATCATACAATCTCCACGCCTGGAAGAAAGGAGATAGGGTATGAGAAGCATACGGCGGCGCCTGTGTGCTTCACTGTACCTATTTCATTTCTCTAGTTGGATTAGCTCACAACTTCTCTTAGGTTCTTTCAAGCCAAACTAAGCACAATCACGATTAACCCAAAATGAAGCTTTTTGTTCACTGGTTCATTGTGTTGTCCTTGTGGCTCCTAATTTGGAGAAATCGTTTTCCATTTAAAAATTGTTGTCAAAAATTTTTTTAAAACAAAGCTGTTCCCGCCTCGTAGAACATGCACAGAAATTATTTACTTAAAAATTCTGATTTTAGAATCTAGAAAAATACTTTATACATGACACGCCCTTTAAATAATATGTTGAGAGACTAGCTATTGCATATCCATATAAATGAGATATAAAAAGTTAATTATGCTATTTCTCAATAAAGTTTCAGTTAAAGATATTCTAAAGCAATTGATTCTAAATTCTTCTTACCAAAGAGTGTTTTTTATAGCATTTCACTTAAGATCACAATTTCTGCAAATTCATTAGAGTGCCTGCAAAATAGGGGACTCAGATAGAATTTTAAGGTCCATTAACAGCCTTTAATTCTAAGAAAAATTAATTTTATTGTGCATATAATCAAACTCATATACAAGCCCTCTGTATTAATAGTAAAACTGGCATGAAGTATATATTAGTGAGACATGTAGCAGGTAAGCTTGAGTGTTAGCTGATGGGATCTTGAATAGAAACAGATTTCTTCCTGTTGAAATTATTGTAATCCTTGGGGTAGAAGATGGATGAAGGGAATTCCCCTTGTTAATAATGTGTAGCATTCTAAAACTGCTAATAGGTCATTCTCTTATATGGTACTCGAGTGACTACCTTTGGGAAATCCCAGATGATTTCAATTAAAGAGGTCATTATGGAAGTCAATAATTATGATGATATGTAAGAGGCAATTCTTTTGTAATATGTTGTAAATGAAGAAAAGATACCACTAAAGCCTTAGGGATTTTGAAGGTGACATGACATACACAATAATATTTAATCTACACACAAATAGTTATCTGAGACTTTGCTGTGGCCTCATCAAAAGTTCTTCAACTTGATGAAACGTGAACACGTGTATATTTTAAGTGCTGGAAGGAAAGCAATATTACAGGGCAGGAGTAAATACCATTGGAAAAAAGTTGCTGTGCATTAGGGAAATTAATAATCCTGTGGAAGAGGATACGATGTGGCAAAATTTGGTGAGCTGCTGCTGAGAAGAACCCATGCTTCCTTCTACACATGCCTATAGTACTCACTTCTCTTAGTTCCTGCTTTGCCCTGGATTTCACAGTTCCTTGGTGCACAGTCAGTGCTAACTTCCCACTGGCAGTCCAGCTGTGGTTTTGCAGCTCACAAAAAATATATCTATTTACTACTGATGAGATATTGTTGACTGCATTTTTAACATTACTCTTGAATGATGTGGTCCTAAACAAGCCCCTGTCTTTTTCTTTCCAGTTTCTGCATCATAGTACACATAACATTCTAAGAAAATCTGCCCACTCCCAGCTAACTCACAACAATTGTTCTGGTCTGTTTACAAACAACTGTTTCTTTTGCCAAAAAGCTGGCTACAACCCCCTGCCTCAGGAAGGCACAGTATTTACAGTCACTGACCCATACCTTTGCTTGATTTCTGGAGTAGCTTGAAAAGTTTTATGGGAATTATCCAACATTTCTAAGTCTCCCTGTTCAGGTAATTGACATAAATTGCCATGACCTTGATTTTCTTTCTTTCTTTCTTTTTCTTTCTTTCTTTCTTTCTTTCTTTCTTTCTTTCTTTCTTTCTTTCTTTCTTTCTTTCTTTCTTTCTCTTTCTTTTCTTTCTTTCTTTTCTTTCTTTCTCTTTCTTCCTTCCTTCTTTCCTTCTTTTCCTTTTTCTTTCTTTCTCTGTTGCTATCATTTTCTATCTTCCTTTCTTCTTTCTTTTTATTGACATTTATCAAGTGCTCTATCCTTTCAATAAACTTTAAGTTTGCAATACAGTGTAGTCATTTTCAGGCACAATGTTTTGCAGCAAATCTGCAGAAGTTACTCATCTTGCACAGCTGAAGCTTTTTACCTATTGGATAGTAACTTAACATTTTTCACTTTCCCCCTGCAGCCTCTGGAAATCACCATTTTATTCTCCACTTCTATGAATTTGACTATTTTAGATAACTCAAACTTACCTGTATCAGCCAAGTAAGACTCAGATTCTGTTTAAAATCTAAGCTAAAAGGAAAGCTTAAAACTATGATTTTATGGTCTTTCTGATGAAAAAAGTTATTGAAAGACATTTGGGGAATAAATAAAATATAAACAGGAAACTTATCTATGAGTAATATAAGATGTGTTCATGCTTTTTACTAAACACTTAATAATAAAGTGTACAAAGATCAGCCTTCTGAAATGCAAACCCAGGCATGGTCTGCAATGATTTTGGCTGCCTGACCACTCCATCAGGGAACAGGAACTGAATAATCTGTTCTTGATTAAGACATGTCATGGAGAATAGCAACAAAACTCACCGACCCAGTCTCTTGAACACAAAGTTGTGTAGTAGGTTTATGGTTCAACACTCAAGGACTAGACAACCTCTGGATAATTTGAGATGCATAAACATGAGAGTAAGCTGATCTTACAAAAGTCATTTTTGAGGGCTGGGGATATAGCTCAGTGGAATAAGTGCCTGCCTGGCAAGCACAAGGTCCTGAGTTCAATCCCCAGTACCGGAAAAAAAAAAAAAGTCATTTTTGTATCTTGTGAGGCCAACCCCCCAACTTCTTCAGAGGTTCTTTATTTACACATGCACAAATACATATTGGGTACTTATAATAACGTTTTGACCTATTTTATTCTGTAGCCACACACTACTAATTCTTTCTGGAAAGCTGAAGCAACACTTTCTGAATGTAAGCAGTTGAAGGAATTAAGTTTGCCTTATTTGTATTCCTGGAGCATATCACCGTGCAATAGCGATCCAGATATCCTCACTTAGTTCAAGGTCCTAAGATGATGAGAACCCCTGTCTATGAGCATCTAGAACTATCTAGCATGTTGGAGTGACAGCCAGGTCTCCCTGCTTGCCCTTCATCACTTACAACTTCTGTAGCATATGTGATTCTCAGTAATTACTACTTCCTTCCTTAAAGAGGCACTGCCACTCTGTTTTAACCCTAACTGGGTCATGGCTCCTTGGCAAAATAATATTAGGGTCCACCAAATCTGTTCCTCAAGGTCACTTCTGCCCCGTCATGCCAGAAAATACTCCTCTGTCTTGAATTCTGCAACAGAATTCTGATAGTACCTAAAAGCAATGATGGAATAATGGCTTTTACTATCAGTGAAGTAGGTGGTGCTACCTGTGTTCACATCGATAATCATCTAAAACAGAGATCTTCAGAGTATTTAAGGGAGATATTATGTAGAGTTACATAGCTAAAGTAGAGGTCGAGAGTCTAGAGTACTTCCTCTTGTTTGCCCTCCTTCCTGCCCCATTCCACCCTTACTATTGTATTCCCTGGGCTACTGCTGGGAATCTCCAGGTCTGATCCAGAATTTCTCAAAGTTCCAGTTGGCCATACTGCCTTCTCCTTTAGCAGGTGAATGCTGGTGAACTGTACACTGATCACAAACAATGCTGCCGCTGATGGAAGACCGAGTCTCATAAGGCCATCTCTGATTTATCCGTCCATCCAAGAAGAGCACTGATTGATACCTAGAAGCCATTTGCTTTGCTGTTGACCCAACTCATGGCTTTCTGCCTTGGAGTTTGCTTTCTAGCTGTTCTAGCCCACTCTGCTCATGACACCCACCACACCTCCAAGTGTAATCTGTTGAAAACCAGACAGGAGCTAACTTGAACACGACTTCTCATGGTGCCGAACAGAACTCCAGTACGTGGTTGATTTGGAAAGAGTTTATCTTGGGACCCAAATTTAAAACGTGTGGGGCTTAAATCAATATGAAGTGTTGAAATCTAGGTAGAAGAGATGGGAGAGCCTCAGAAATTTGTTAGAAAAAAATTTTCACTAAGCACCTGAAGCTCTTTGCCTGGTACTTAACAATGGGAAGCTCTGATTTTTTCAATTTAATGCCTCAGTGAACTAGAATTTTCAAAACATCTTCATGAAGCTTTGATAGCAGATGCCCCTCTCTCTGAATGTCTGCTGCTTAGTCACACAGTGTATCTGTTGGCCACTTACCTTTTATCTAGAATTAACCCAGCATTCCTGATCTCTGTACAGGTACCAGTCTGAGCCACACCCAGCATTGAAAGGGTGTTATTGTCATTGTGGAACATAAACTGTCAGAAAAACATTTCAGGCTTCTGTGAAAGCTGATGCAAACCTGATGCTTTCTCTGTTCTTTTCTTTTCTTTTTTTTTTTTTTGGCAAACAGGAGCACTCTATGAGAAAATAGGAGAAAAAAATACATTCTTTGTCTAAGGATACCTGGAAAATAGTTTAACTACACTTCTCCAAACAGAAAATATATGGCATAGTGAGGGTATAAAAGGTGAAAGCCGAACTTCTATGTGGGGAGGCGACTTAGAATATTTGTATATGTGTACTTTGAAGTATACTGAATACACATATGTATGCATCCAGAACAGGCCTAAAATATATATAATATAGGTGTATGAACCTATAATGTGCTTGTATGTATGCGCTTAAAATTTCTAAGTATACCTCTAAAATTTTGTTTCCATGTTCAGGTATGTTTGTATATGTTAATTGCACTTATAGTTAACTAGGATTTAGTAAAAATAACTAAGAATAAATAATAGTGTCAAAGTCTACTCATGAAGCAGACATAAAATCAAAGACAATGTGTACAAAATCTCAAAGTGCTCCATAATATATTATATGAACACAAACATGAAATAAACACACTATTAAGGAGGTATCACTCCATCTAAAGGGGCAAATACAGGCAGTTGGGAGTTTCTCAGTCATTATGGCTAAATATCTTTTTGAAATGTAGGAATGTTCTGCGAGGAAGACACTTTATTATCGTTGGGTCTTAACCTGAGAATCTAAGGTTTCATGCAACTTCTTTTCTCTACAAAAAAAATCCATCCTTGCTTAAAAAAAGCCACACACACACACATAGAAGTCATAAACACACACAAGAGTCATTGAGTGATTTCTTTGCTATTTATTTTTAAACATTTTATTCAAACAGACTGAGAAGTCATCATTTTTCTTAATGTGATAGGTTGCAATACTACAGGTATTTGCTCCCTGAATGCATTTGCTGAATAAACCTGTGAGTAACAAGCCTCTCCATTTACAAAGACTCTGAACAACCCCTTTTTTGTGTTGGTTCCTGTGGGTTCATACACTGAGTTGTATATTGGAAAAAAAAATACAATGACTAAAATAATGAATTTTCACGTGACCTCTGAATGATTCCACATTAATTTAGATTCATTCTTTAAAAGAGGTTTCTGGTTTACAATAAGTGGGAAATTTTTTAAAAGATTTTAAAAATCATTAAAAAGTGTTGACTGAAATTTTCCTCCCTATTACAAGCCCAGTACAACCCGGAGTAAACTAAATGTCATTGTAGTAGCTCAAAATTCTCAGAGTACAAAAGCTTCAGTTTCTCTTCTTTGGGTTATTGTTTTAAATCATGCTCAGGAGAACAAGATCATGTACTATGGAGAAATTCCATAGGAAGGATAAGATTGCAAAATCTCATTTCAGGACTCTTTCTAGATTTTTTACTTATGCTATTTACTTAATAGAGATTTTCACGAGCACCTCTGAGTTTCCAGGCTCTGGTAGGCAGTCAGGATATGAGGTTGAACAGGTACCAACTTGTCCTTAAATTGTTTACAGTCAGATATGTGCCACAAATCATTAGAGACAGAAAGACAACAGCAGGTATTGGAGATGTAGCTCAGTGGTATAGCATTTGATTTGAAAAGGAAAAAAAAGAAGACAATAGCCCTGAAAAAAATAATATAGGGTATCACACATAACGGACATACAAAGAAGTAGAAGAAAATACTACATAAAAGTGACTGGATTTTTTTTTTTTTTTTTTTGTAAAAAGTGATTTGTATTTGAGGCTACAAAGCAATAACCAGTAAAATAGGCCATTCTCAAATTCTTGTGTTTAGGCTTGAATCTTCAGTCTGCTGCTTAAACTAGCAGCATAACTTGAATAATATTTACAATTCAAACCTATAAACAGCAAAGAGGGACTCATAATCGTGTCTTCTCCATAGAATTACTGAGTGAGGATAAAATGAGTAATTCTAAAGTATAATGTGGTTGGGAGAGTATATTGAAAATTTCTTAATAAATTTAGGTTATTACAATCTTAAAAGATGTTACGTTTTATCAGTAAGGCTTATCGAAGTGCGCTCTATAGACTCTGTAGGAGGGGCTCTCTCGCTGAAGTATTTCTCCCCTGGTTTATATGCTGAAATTAAATCAATAATAAATTTGATTTTTAGTCACATAGTTCCAAAAAGTCTTTCCCCCTTTTTAAAACCCGTTTACAAAGAGCTTGATCAGGTACTAACAGCAGATATTTCTGGGATGGGGATAGCACTCCAGGTTGTTGAAAACAGCTTGTAGACTTATGGACTATTATCAACCAGAACACGTAACAGGGATTCAAACAGTGATTTTGGAACCAAACTAGACACAAAAGTTAAAATGAATTGTTTTTCTTCTTTTTGCCCACACGGTGTGCTAAACATGGTTCAAATACCATGCAGCCTTTTTTGAAGATAACAGTATAGTTTCAAAATCCTTGTAAAAATCTATGTTTAACTAAGTAATTTCCTTTGCAACCTATTTTACACATACAGTTTAAAACGCTAAAATGATTTAGGTAAGATATGCGTCCCTGCAGCATCAGTTATGCTGCAAACAGTGCTTCTGAGGCAACACAGTGAGGTGTTGACTAAGAGGCTTTCAATGATATAGGAAAATGTTCATATTAAAATGTAAAATCAAGACGGTACAATATAATCTAAACTATATAAAATTCACAGAAAGTAAGACTAGCAGGGAATAAGTCAAAATACTAATGATTTCCTCTGGGTGGAGAGAATAAACACCACCTTACCTTATCCTCCCCCACTTCAGTACTTTCAAAACGAAGAACATACATTGCCTTTAGAATCAAGCAAATAAATAATTAAAAGATTTAAAGAGAGAAAAATGCAGTGTAGTTCTCTGAATCCGTCCGTGGAGAGTGTTCAAAGGAAGAATTTTAAGTGAGGGTTTCTCTTCGGCCATCCATCTCTATCCATCAAACTGTCACCGGTGGCCTTACACATCCTCTCTTTGCTCCGAGTCATGTAAAATCATTTGCCTTCCCGACAATGAATCCACTGTGTGGTGCCATCTTTTTTGAATTTACTCATAACCTCATGCTTTGGCCTGGGAGACTCTGAAAAATCTGTCCCCAGAGCACAGAATGCCTTTTCCAGCAGAGACTTTTGTTAGGTGTCACTCACTAGCCAGGGTCTTTATTAAGAAAGAGATGCTCTGTTTTGTTTTGTTTTTTTTGTAACTGTAAATAAACTCTTACTCACTTTGACCTCCAAAAATTATTCTTGTGTTTTCTTTTGCTTTCTTCTGTCATGGATAATAGAGAGGTCTTTTCCCATGACCATATTTGAATTTTATGCATAAATGCATAGATGCTGAAATTCAGCCTTAGGCCTTTAGGAAACTCCATATGCCAGCTTTCTGTTTCAATCCTATGTGCAGCTCAGGTACAGTATGTGCTGTCAAGCTGCATGGGGCCCAAAGAATAATCACTGAGCTGTTTGGTATGTGTTTTGTTTTGTTTTTATGCTAATAAACCTGTACTGTTGACTATGAGTATTAGGAATCACAAAATAAAATGAAAGGGTAAAAGCAAACAAAAATGCAAACCCTGACTATAACTGGGGTTGCAAAGTAGAAAACACGATTCACAATCTTAAAATATTCATAGTATGTATCCCCAGTGTACACTAGTGGTAGACACTAGAAGTGTGTGGCTACTGAGTCCCTGGAGCACGCTGACTCTAAATAAAGATGTTCTGGAAGTGTGAAACACATCAGATTGTGAAGACTTTAACAAAAAGGCAAAATAGTTCAATAACTTTGTATATTGACCATAGATGGAAGTTGTATTTTGATGTGTTGAGTTAAATGTCTTAGTAAAATTAATTTTAAATTTGTGATTTTTCTTTTTCCTGTAGCTCTAGAAAATTTTACATTAGCTATTGTCGATTGTATTTGTGACTCATGTTCTACTTCTACACAGAAGCTCACCCACGTGAGAATTAAAGGCTCAGAGGGAAATAATAAACAATATTGAAAAATAAACCTGAGCAACATTCAAAGGAACACATACACGTTTATTAATTTGTAGTAGAAGCATAAATACTGGTAGGTCAGAAGTGAAAGGGATACGCTCAGGCAAGGTGAAGAGAGGCCCTGGCAAATGTGCGGGGAAATTCACCAGGGTTCTTCAGCTTCATGGTCCAATCTACTCTGTTGATTGCCTGATCTTGGTTCCTCCAGTTATGTTTCAGTCTAATTCTTAACTTTTTAAACATTAATTCAATGTCTTGGACTACTCTGTTATGATGCTGTCTGTCTGACTCACTTCTAAATTGAAGTGCATATATAAAAAATTGAATCACTTCAATGATTTTAAATCACTCTTCAATGTGCAAAGCAATTTAAAATTACTGGAGTGCTTCCAATTTTTATTAGTCCTTGAATTTGGAAGTGATCTAGGCTTTTCTGGGCATGTGCAGTGCACTGTGACTTAAAATTATTAAGCTCTCACGTCATCCCCCTCCCTATCTACCCTTATTTTTAAGAAGCTGATTTCACTTTGCAAAGGAAACTGAGGTGGGTACAGCACAGAAATGGCAGGGATAACAAAAAACATGGGGAAAATAGCTTCCATTTAATAATGAGAAGTATACTTTGTAATTAGATAGTGTATTTCCCAAGGATCTCTAAGTGCTTCCTAAACATTAGCTCATTCATCATGAAGACATCTTGCAGAAGGCATATTTCCAGTGTGGGAGGCTGATGGTAGGGATGGCTCAGGCCATTTAGATTGGCTTCAAACATTGAATTGGGTAATTTGAATGATGTGACAGCCTTGCCTAGGACATTTATTGTTGGTACAACTTCTTTCTTTCCTTTTGCACGGGAAAGGAGGTAATGTTACATTGTCCAATCCATTTGCAAATGTCATAAAAAATTAACTTGGCCATTCACAATACACTGAATAAACTGCTTATCCCAAATAAACTCCAGGAGCAAATATAAAGTGACTGGTTTCCTAATGTAATTAGTTAAACTTGGAAAAAAATATATGTAAACCTTTCTACCATTTTCTTTCTGTTCAGTATATACTGAACCTGCCAAATCTAAAACATTTACCTGTGAGAGGTTTATCTGAGAATTTTCACATCACAGGCTCCCTCTCTATTGTAATTTGAGAATTTCTAATCAATACGGGACTATCACGAAACCTTTATTGTAGGGATGACTTAACTCAGAATGAACAATAGCAGAATCACTTTTAAATGTATATTAAGAGGTTGTCCAGTTAGTTCTGAGCACCTAGTTAGGCATTAAAACCCATAGTAGTGAATCTCAAAATATGAAGCATGTAATCAAAAGGTTTAACTGGAAGGAAAATTTCAAATGGGTTCACTATATGGGAAGACATTAGAAGAGCTTTATACAATCAGTATCCTGAAGACCTGAGTAATAATCTCTATAAAACCATATGTCCCATGGTGAAAAACTCTAGCCTAATGAAATCTAGCCCACTAGTAATATATTTTACATAATAATAATGTGACTTCACCAGTAGCACTGATTGAATCTTTGATAAAGGCCATGCATAAGTTTTCTGACATTTTACAAACTAATAAAAACCAACAACTAGTAAAAGGGAAAAAAAGAAATACTTAAAGACCCACTCCTACAAAAGGCTGGAAGATATAAAAAGCAGGCCAAATGAAGTGACCACTATACAAATGAAAGAATAATTGCCCATCGTCATTTGACTTAGATCACACGCAAAAATTGTATATATGAGGGCAGGGTTTTAGTTTTAAATCATGCAAAGAATTGTAATTCATTGGTCCTTCTGAATGAACAATGACAAAAGTCTGTAGAAACCAAAGATCATATATTTTTCACTCAACTCAGTAATACCTTACCAAAGGTGATCTTAAAGGAAAGCCTAATATGAAATACGTGTGTATTTTAAATCTCATTTTGCACAGTATGACCCACAGGCGGAAACAGAATTTACAGTAATGCCGGGGATTAAAAGGAATGAGCCTCTTGTTTAGAAAATTACCTAATCAATATGCCAAGCTTATTTTTAAAAATGCTTTAATTTTTAAAAATACAGCATGTCCACTTCAGCTTCCTGTATTTGACTCTGATAATAAAGCTTTCAGTATGACTAATGCAGTTTAGCTAAACAAATTAGAGAGCTGCACAGTGTATGCTGAGGAGAAAGTTCCCATTAGCCATTGCGATACTCTGTCTGGTCAGCCAGTGATAGCTGTGAATCCAGCCAGGCCAGGGAGGCTAACACTTTGTATGAGGGAGAGAAATAGAAAGCTATAGGCAAAGACTGGAGGAGAAGGAGAGCCAAGCTTTCTCCACCTGAATACCTCATGCTGTTGTGAGAAAAGAGAAGAAATAAACGTAAACAACACTCCTACTTTTTTCAAGGTCACAAAGCTCCTCCGTTTTTATTAAGGCAACACAAGCTCAATGTCAGTGATAACCAGGAGCAGGTGAGGGACACTGGGAAGAACTTGCTTTATTAGGCTCTCTTGGGGCTCTCTCGGTGTCAGACTACAGCTATAAGGTGTGTTGTGAGTTGAATTATGTACATTCTTTCCTTTCCCAGAACAATGTTGATCTAACACCCAGCAGCTCTGACTGTGACCTTACCTGGAAATAAGGTCACCGCAGTTGTAATAAGTTAGGTCATACTCGAGTACAGTAGAAGCTTCATTATTCTGACTGGCACCCTTTTAAGAGGGACGATAATATGAAAAGAGACACCCCAAAGAAGAGCATGTGACAGCAGAGGTAGAGGTGGGAATGATGAAGCTACGAGACAAGGGACGCCAGGAACTGCTACCCACCAACCAGCAAGAAGTGCAAAGGGTTCCACCAGAAGCTTTGGAGACTGGGCCTTCTGCGATCTGGATTTTGGACTTCTAGCCTCTTACACTGTGAGATCAGATGTCTCTGCTGCTTAAGTGACAGTCTGTAACACTTTGTTACGGCAGACCTGGAAAGTTAACCCAGGCTCTGAGGCACTACAGAATTTTCTGAAGTTGCCTGATGTCAGAGAAGAGTTATATATGAAACTTGATTTTTAATAGTGACTTTACTAGAAACTAGCTCTGTGATCCTAATCAAATATCTTCCCTTCCCCAGCTTCTATGCAATACTTTTTTATCATCTCTTTCAATACCACCTTTTTATAGGCTATGAGTCACTAGCTGCAATAGCTGGGGAGGGCAAAGGTTGGAGTGAAATCAGGTCAAGTTCTTGTCTCAGTGGTAAGTGGGCAGATGGGAAGTACATGAGGGGAATGTTTGATGGGGCTGCTTTTAAAATCTCTATATTATTATGGAGGCCTGTGATGACATTTGCTCTCCTACCCCTTCCTGTGTCACTACATATACTGTCTGTTCAGTAGCACTCAGTGATGTACCCTCCCTTCAAACAGCATCGCGGTCGTTCTCTCACTGTCCCTGGAATATGGGTCTGTTTTCCACAGGGGAGGGAGAGGTGTGGAATGCAGAAGGATGTTTCATTCACCGCCTCTGTAAAGGTGCATCAGTGTGGCACAAGGCATGGAGAAAACCCCAACTAAACACATAAAGAACTTTTCCTGGGGTCCACCAGGAAAAGAAAATGGGCAAAAAGACAGAGATAAAAGCATAACCTTAAGGAAGAATCACAGGTACCTGAACACATAGTCACAAGACAGATTTTTTTTTTTTTTTTGCGGTACTGGGGATCGAACTCAGGACCCTGCGCTTGCTAGGCAAGCGCTTATTCCACTGAGCTATATCCCCAGCCCCAAGATAGATATTTTCATAATCTTTTTTCATAGCAACGATTCAGCTCTTTGAAGAGAATTCTATCTGGGAACTTGTGACGGCTAAGCTTGATTAGCTTGGGAGCCACCCAGGAGACTGGTGGTGCATGCTTTTGAATGTGTCTGACTGGGCCATGGAAGCTTGACCTTCAGCACTATATCCACCCCTTTCCTCCCGCTCTGCTTTTCTTTTATAGTCGCCGTGATCTCAGCATCTCTGCCCCACAGTGCCCTTCTGAGGCCCCTGTTGTGGTGGCTGTCCACCACGGACTGAATCCCCCAAAACTGTGAGTTGAGTTAAATCCCTCCATTTTTAAGTGATGAGTCTCAGATGCTATAACAAGAGAGCTGACTAATACAGATCACAGAGGACAGTAATTCTGTGTGTTTGGTACCGTGTTCTCTTATAAAGCAATAACATTGCCTAGTCACTCATAATTTAAATAAGAAAATCTAGAATCACTCAACAGAGCTAACATTTCTTAAATTTAATCTAGCTTTAGTAAGTTCATTTATAGTATATAGTTATGGTCTCTTTATTTTGTATCTTCTTCCAATTTTTCCTGATCAGAGTGTGTGCTTGTCCCCAGAGCCATTTAGTAGTGATTCGTAGACTTTCTGAAAGATGAAGTCAGTAAACTGAGGGGCTTCTCATCCTGATTTGTTTAAACAGAGATTTATTGTGTCTCCTGGAGATTTTGGATGGAAAAGAAAAGTACTTGAGTCCTTGGATCCCTTACCTATGCCATAATAGGTCAAAATGCATCAGTCTGGCAAAGAGCATTTTGGAAAAGGTATGATTTCTGTCAAGATTTCTGAATATTGTTCTAAGATTAAAGAATATGGCTATTCTTACATTTCCATGTAGTAGTAGATATCTGGGGATATAATTTGACTATCAAAAGGGAGAATTAGCAGGTTTCAGACCATTGCCAGCCTGCCATCAAGTCATCCACAGTGCACAAAAGCAGTAAAGATTAGCAGATTCAGTTTCATTTTGCAGAAGACAAACTTGGATCCTAGTATGTTATTGCTTGCTCGGGAACACATTGTAACACATTAGTTAACTTTGAACTATCCTCGTATTTTTGTTGCTACAATCCTTAATTCTTCTTTTTTCTATCTCCATAAGGATTTGAGGAATAATTGGGACTCTGGTAATTATAGGCATATAGCATTTTCCCCAAATATATAAAGGATTGAAATATAGTAGGACTTCCATACTTTCTTATTAAAAAGTGAAGAAAAGAACACATGACTGAGGAATGAAGGATGATCTGTACCAGTTAAGTGCAAATTCACTGCTAGGTATGATATTTTAAAATATTGAAAAAGTGAAGAAAAGAACACATGACTGAGGAATGAAGGATGATCTGTACCAGTTAAGTGCAAATTCACTGCTAGGTATGATATTTTAAAATATTTCTAAAGGAAGGGAAAATCATGCATACACACACACACACACACACACACACACACACACACACACACAAGATAGCTAACATAGTTGTACTACTGACTTCTATTGCTTTATTGAAAGGAGCATTAACATTCAATTGTTTGATCAATCTTACATGTCTGTATTTGCTTACCTGAGTAACAAATTTGAAGATATCAATATGTAAATACAACACCCATTGTTAATTTTCTATCACTTTGTCTGAGATTCTGTCTTGCTTGTATTGTTTTTGTTTTATTTTGTGAATGCATGTCTGTTTGTTACTATGTTTTCATCCTTTTATCTCTGAAATAAAAAAATTTCAAAAAAATATGTCTAAGTCATCTCCCACTCCCTCATTCTTACGTCGCATCGAATTCTACTAAAATGTCCTTCCACGTGATTCTACTCCAGTGGACTCTATTCTATTTATCTATTCTGTCTGTCTGACTTGCCCTGTTTTATAAAAATAATATTTTCTTTATTCCCTTGTTAAAATAATTCACTTAGGTCCTGGATTAGTTTAGATTATTTTTTTCTTTCATGATATTTGTATTGTTTTTATATTTAATACACTCTTGTAATATTCATTTTTAAAGTGCTAATGATAATCACATCAACTTAAATTGCTCCTTCCTGCTTTGGAATTCTGATGTCGTAAGATGCTGCAATACTCCACATTTTAGTAAAGAACAAAAATTTAGAAATAACTGTTGATATCAAATAACTTTGATATATCTTCAAAGATTATAGCAGCATGTGGTTGGTAGCTATATTGTTCATTTTATTTTGATTTCAGAAAGAATGAAATGTTACGGAATTTTTCCTACCTTCTATAAACTATCTATACTAACAAGATTTTTCTAGAATATGGACCAGTAGCATATCTTACAGGTTATTTTATTACTTGTGATTTACTCTTTTGATTTTGTTGTTGTTTGTTTTAAATGCACACTAAAAGAGAAGTTTTAGCTGCTACCTTTCAGTTAAAATTTGTAGCTATTACTCACTTTCAAATCCACTGGAAAAATTAAAGATGAATGCAATTTCTAAAGGTTCTGACGTCGTTATCAAAACGTCCTAGAGAATCACTGGCAAAAAAGAAACCCTTGAAAGAAGGAACTGCTAAGGGAAAGCTCACAAAACAATAATAGAACCCAACTACCCCACGAGAACAACTACCAAAAGCAAAACATTTTATATGAAGTGGAAAAATGACCTGTCTTATAGTTAGTCTCTTTTCATGTGAGACAATTAATGGTAATTGATCCATTTTTGCACTGCTACATTGTCATATGGCATGAGTTTTAAAGAAAAGTTTACTATTTACACACTATTTGGTGTGTAAATTTTGAAACTACCTTGTTAAATAAACAAATTTTTTAAAAGTCAAAAGTAAAAATATCATAGGTATAGCAAGTCATCTGTTCTGAATGAGAGAGACCTAAAGAAACTAACACAAATTTATAAAAAGCGTTATCTGTAAAATAATCCATGAGAAATTATGAATGCTCTCACTTTCTAAGCAAAGCCAAGTCATATGAAGACAGACATTTTCCTCAGGGTTGTTGATGCGCTGATGCTCCATGTAGCACATTTAGGACTTTAAATTCACCAATACCATTCTCTTTTCTCATTTGCTTGTCTCCTCGTGTGCCTGTTATTTTAGTAAATTATGAGTTTTCTCACAGAGGACCCATACATTTCACATTTTTACCTGAGAAAATCAGGAAAATGATTGGACATGGCAGCACACATCTGTAATCCCAGCAGTCTGGGAGGCTAAAGCTGGAGAATCAAAAGTTCTGGTCCAGCCTGGGCAACTTAGTGACTTAGCATGACCCTGTCTCAAGATAAAAAAAATAGATTAAAAGGCTGGGAATGTAGGTAAGTGAAAAAGCCTTTGGTTCAATTCCCAGTAAAACGGGATAGAGAGATAGAGACAGAGACAGAGAGAAAAATAGGAAAATATACTTTGAGTTCACATTATATACCAGAGATGTCTTTCAACAGCAAACCCTCAGAAGACTGTAAATTAATTATGTCTCTTCCATGGAAAAAACTCAAACGTTCACTTGTAGACCTCTACAACAGCATAGAAATGTATGACTGTTAAAAATTTCCACTGATTCAGGGTTTTTCAGATATTACAGTGATGCTTGCCTGCATAATTATTGCATGCAATTGCTCTAGTACTTCCATATAGAGTTGTTTTTCAGTATCCATAGGGAATTCACTGCAGGATCCCCACCCCATGAGTAAAACTCCACGATGTTCAAATCCCTTGCATGAGATGACACAGTTCCTGTTTGCAACCTTTATAAATGCAATGTAACACAATGCAAATGTTATGTAAATAATTATCATACTATACCACCTAGAGAACGGTGACAAGGAAAAGTCTGTTTCCAGTATAGAAACAATTCATTAAAACTATTTGCAGTCTGTAGTTGACTGACTGCAGGGGCAGAGACTATGCATTGAGAAGTCCAACTCTGCTATACATAAGAATGTACGACAAGGAATTCTATTCAGTTGAGCGGTAAAGCTGTAAATGCCAAAGTATGGCTGCTAAAGACCAAATGTATCCCACAAAACGTCCTGTGTTGAAGCCCAGCCCTCAACGTCATAGGCTTTGTAATTGGATCCTTTAGGAAGTAAGTAGGGCATAAAGGTGGAGCCCGTTTAATATTGGGGTCCTTATTTTTACAAATGGGAAGCAAATGAGGTGTACAGGCATCGTGATAATAGTCTGCACATATCTAGGGGACGGGCAGTATGTACTGGTAGTGGTCTGCGAGCCTGGAAGCCAGATCTCACCAAACACCAAGCTTCTGTGCCTTGATTTGAGATTCCCCAGGCTCTAGCAGTGTGAAACACAAGTGCTTATTTCGGCCACTAAATCTTTAGTGTTTTGTTGTTAAATCCTGAAATGACTAAGGCAATAGCTATAGTTACAATCAAGTGACATATTTTTGGATGGATCTTGCAATAGGATTTTTACTATCAGAGCATTGTATGGGACCAAGATAATTCTCTCTCTCTCTCTCTCTCTCTCTCTCTCTCTCTCTCTAATTAACTCAATAAACAATAGAGTGTGAGTTTTTCCTTAGACTCAGTGACAAAAGTTCCTCAGCTGAAATACCTTATTTTGACTTTGTTCTGGAACTTGCACAGCTTCTGTCTCAAACAGCTTACAGACACCAGTGAAAATATTCAATTGGTAGCACTGGCAGCACTTTCAGTAACTATCTTAATTAAGACATACAGTAACAAGAAGGGTTAATATTGTTTGAAAGTAAAAGCTTTCATAGGGAGAGCGAGACCGCTCTGTGTGCTTTGCTGGGTCAGCACTATAATTAAGAAAATGGCCTCTGCTATGCTTGTTTGGTAATGCCATTATTGTCCTTTTTTCCCCTTTTAACAAGAGTAAACTGCTTGGAGATGTCCCCATTGATTCATCTTGCTTCCACTAACCCCTGATCCCACCAAGGCCATGCTAAGCTAGCATTTAAATGACTAAACGAGTTACTTTATCATCTGGTTCCCCCCGAAGTCTTTTACATATTTTTCTTGACCTCTACCCTGCAGACTATTATTTTGACAGCTATCATTAATGCTTTGTCCTGAGTAACCACACACTGACTAGGACGGATGGCGAAAGAGCTGAGCAGTTGAAAGAAGTGGACACCCACTGTCATCTTCTTGATTAAATCGGAACTATCCAAAGCTATTGCACGCAGAACATTCTGTGGCAGAGTTGGAACATACTAACAGGTTTCAGCGGGATCCCCCATTCAGAAACAGGAAGAGAATTCAACTGTGAAACAAATAAACCACATAAATGAAACATGTAGAACTATAAATTTGATAAATTATGACTATTCAAGTATGAAATGAGATGAATCAATATGTGGTTAAAATTAAAATACTTCATAGGGCTGAACTGGAGAGGAGCCTTGCTGGTGAGTTTAACCAAGAGAATTTTAATGTCAAGAGACATCAGTTAAACTGACACAGCCAGCAACAGACTTACTTACTGTGCCCCTTTTAAGCACAGGCTCCTATCTGGAAGGTTATGCTGCTCTGCTGTGATCATGTATGTGGAACACCATGGTCTGAGGTTGCTCTGTAATTGTGAAGTCATTACCAGTTTTGGACCTACATGATTTAGTCACCTCTTTCCTGCAGGAAATGACTGTGACTGAATTTGGTGACTTAATTTACACTATAGGAAAAACATCTAATAACACAGCAATGATAGCATCCCAGAACCCGGTAAGCTGAACGCTGATAAAGCAGTTGAGCAGAGTGTTAAATCTTGATAAGGCAAAAGTGCGTACCATCTGCAGAGCCTACAGTGGTAGGAATGAACTTGACGGGGAAGCATGTATGGTATTGATAAGAAACTGGAGTTAAGTTTGGGATATTAATTTTCACTGAGAAATGTTTTTATGCCAAAACATAAATTAAGAATAATTATCTTGGGAGTGGAAGACAGGAGAAGAAAAATAAAATAACATATATCACCCTCAGGGAATTGGATCTCTTTAACAGAAAAAGTATGTGACCAACTGCTCCTAAATATATTTTATTATTTAACAGTGCTAAGATTCTAGTAATATAATGTTTTCCAATCCATTTTTCCCTGATTCAAATAGAGTGAAATGATACTGTATTTATGGATGTTTATAAAATCACTGTCTATGATGTTCTTTGAAGTTCTATAGATAAAAATTTACCTAAAATTCTCAGTGAAATTTCCTAAAGCTTTGGAAAATGGACAAAATTATCTCTTGAGGTAACATCTGGTGTGATTATCCTACACCTGCCTCCAAACACATTTCTTGGAGAACATCTTCAAATATGAAATATTTAAGTTTACTTATATTTGTTGTTCTAAGAGGATAAATGTTAAGCATAAAACTTTCAAAATACTACCTACCCCATGTTAGAGTAACCAAAAATTATGCAAAGAGAGACATTATTTTACAGTGGCCAAAGTTTTTTCTGTTTTAGACAGTGTCACTCAGAGTTGGTAAATCTTCAACCAGCACAAAGGCACCAATGAACACTTTGTATTCCGATTGTTCATTTTCAAGTCTCCTCAATGATTATATATTTTCAAGTCTCCCATTTAATAAGAAAAGGAATGTAATGGCTTTCTGATTCTTTCTCTTCTTTCGATGAAGATATGAACAAGTGAACAAATAAATGTATTCATTTGTATTTCAGAGCCTGCTAACAGAGCTAAGGTCATGAAAACAAAAAATTCAAGTGATCGATAGAACTCTGAACAAACAGATATACTCCAAAACTTTGCGCTGAGCTACATCCTCAGTCTTTTAAAAATTTTTTAGTGCTGAGACAGAGTCACACAGAGTTGCCCAAGTAAGACTTGAACTTCCCTCAGCTTCCCAAAGTGATGAGATCACAAGCATGAGCCACAATGCCTGGCTCAGATATGATTCCTGATTAGGTGTTTTGGCTTTGAATAATTACAGCTTCAGCCTGCTTAATGATTCTCTTCTAACCCTCAATCAAGCAAGTAACATTTACTGAGCACTTAAACATGTCATTACTATGGTTGTAAGAGAAAAGAATAAAAAAGAAACTCTTAGAAAAGACCAGAAAATAAAATTAATCAATTCAAGCACATATTTCAAGTACTTTGAGATTCTTCCTCTGTACAGTAACAAAACATTTAAACTTGCAATGAAAACATTGGAACAAACTTCAGTATACAAGTATTTTGGAAATAGTCCAGAAACAGAACAATGAAAATATCTACAATAAACAACTTATATTGTTTTATAATTTAATCTAGTTCACTTTGATTTTTTTAAAAGTGTGCATTTAAGAAAAGAGATTCCTTTCCCTTCAAGAAATGATTGTCAAGAAGAAAAAGGGATCAGAAAAGGAGGCTTTTCAAAAACAGGACAAGAGCATGTGAGGATATGGAAGATAACGGAAGTTGTAAAATATTAAACTCCTTATGAATGGGACCAAGAGCTGACACCCATACTAAACAGAAACTGAAACTTCTCCCTCTAAAATCAGGAACAAGACCAGGAAGTCCGTTATCACTGCTCCTGTTCAATGTAGTTCTGGGGACATTAGCCCGCACCATCAGATAAGAGAAAGAAATAAAGGGAATAAAGGATAGGAAAGGAATAAGTGAAATCATCATTATTTGAGAATGACATGATGCTCTATATAGAAGACCCCAAAAACCCCACTGTAAGAATTGTAGATATAATAACCAAATTCAGTAGTGTAGCTAGATACAAAGTCAACACTTAAAACTCAACGGCATTCCTATACACAAATAACAAACTGAGAGAGACATTAGGGAAACCACACCTTTCACAATGGCATCCAAAATATGAAGTACTTATGAATCGATCTAACAAAGGAAGTAAAAGGCCTGTACATTGAAAATTATAGTACTACAAAAAAGGAGATCAAATGGGATATCAGAAAATGGAAAGATATCCCTTGTTCATGCACAGTATGAACAAATGTAGTGAAAATGATCATACTCCCAAAATTATTTCATAAATTTGATGAAATCCCAATCAAAAATTAACATACTTCACAAACTAGAGAAAGCATTTCTAAAATTAATTTGGAAACAGAAGAGACCTAGAGTAGTGAAAGCAATTCTGTGCAACAAAGTCAAATCAGGGATCACAATCCCTGACTTGAAATTATACTATACAGCTACTGTGATAAAAACAGCATGGTACTGGCAAAAAACAGACCTGAGGATCAGTGGAATAGATGAGGGTTAGAAGATGAAGACACAACTACAAAAACACTCAGCCACCTTATTTTTGACAAAGGGACCAAGCCTGTACACTGAATGAAAGATAGCCTCTTTAATGAATAGTGCTGGAAAAACTAGCTTGCCTCATGCCAAAAACTAAAACTAGATGTGTACCTATTAGCATACACTAAACTAAAGTTAAAATGGTTCAAAGATCTAAATATTAAACATAAACACTAAATCTAATGGAAGAGAAAATAGGTAGAGATTTTGAAGACATGGGTGTAGGCAGAGAATTCATGAACAAAACTCACATTGCATGGGAAATATTACAAACAATAAGTAACTGAGATCTCATCATATTAAAAAGCTTTGCACACAAAAATATTACTAACAGAGTTAAAAGACAACCTACACGGTGGGAAAAAATTTGGCCAGCTACCCCTCAGACAAAGGACTTAAATCTGGAGCATATAAAGAATTGAAAAAAGTCGGACCCTCCCCCAAATTTAAAGACCCAGTCCAAAAATGGGCATCTGAAATGAATACACACTTCTCACGTGAAGAAATACAAATGACATAAATACATTAAAAAATGTTCAACATCAATGGTTACTCGTGAGGTGCAAATTAAAACAATGCTGATGTTCCATCTCATTTCAGAAAAAATGGCTAACATCAAGAAATCAACCAATAACAAATTCTGGAGGAGCTGTGGGAAAAAAGAACTCTTTTCCACTGTTGGTGGGAGTGTAGACTGGTGTAACCACTGTGGAAATCAATATGGACATTCCTCAAAAAACTAGGATTAGAGGTCCCATTCAAACCAGTTATTCCCCTTTTAGGTATATTCCAGGAAGGTATATTCCATGAATTAGAAATATCATTTCACAGTGATATATGTGAACTTATGTTTATAGCAGCATGATTTGTAATAGTTAAATTTTGGAAACAATCCAAATGACATTCAACCAAGGAGTGGATAAAAAAAATGTGGTATTTATACAACGGAGGACTACTCAGCCACAAAGAAAGATAAACTTGAGACTTTGATAGGTAAATGGATGCAACTTGAGACCATGCTCATAAGCAAAATAAATCAGTCTCACATGTGTAACTATCATATTGTCTCCGTGGCATAAGAAACTGAAAGAGTAAATAAGGTCCAAAATGTGCAATAGATATTGTGAAATGGGGAGGAAACTCTTCAAAAGGAAAGAAGAACTAGGGTGGGACAAAGGGAAAAGGCAGGATAGGAAAAGCAGAAAAAAAAACTAGGTAGTTAAGATAGTTATACTACTCATTTCTCCTAGTTTATTAAACAGAAAATCTATGCTAATATCATTTGGAGAAGTTTTCATTCCTATATCTTGTACTCTGAGTAACTACTTTGAAGATAGCAACACAAAGATTTTAAGTCTGCATTGGGAGACAGAATCCGACTATGGATTTTTTTTTTAAGTAAAGAATGAGACCAATGTTAATGCCCCCAATAGGAGGCTATTTTCAAAAAACAAGTTACCAACTCAGTGAAATTCCATGTGGACATTTAAAATTGTGATTTATAAGATTATTCCAAAATATTGAGATTCTTCAAGATAAAATATCTGGATGGAGTAATGATAGCAACAGGTATTTTGGTACTGTATGATCCTAATTATTTAAAAAGTCTTAATATGTTTACTAATATGCAAAAGAGGATGAAAATACCACAGAATATTGCAATGGTATTGAGGGTAACCTTCATTCTTATTTTTATACTTTATGTTTTATAAATTTTATGTAGAACACATGTTATCATTAAACAACAATTTTCAAAAATAAAGAGGAAAACATTGACAGTACCATCTCAAAAAGGAATCTTGAAAAACCAAACAAAGAAACTTCCCTCAAAATGAGCAAAGTACAGTATTGCACTAGGTAAGTTATGACAAACTGTTCTAAGGAGGAACAGAACAAGAATGCCAGCTGTGACCCTTAGATGGCTTGTCAACTTAATTTGCTTAGGATCTTCCCAGGGAGTGGGTACATTATTGTTCTGGGTGCATCTATGTCATGAGGTTTTGTAGTTTATGTCTTGTCCCTTCTCACTGGCACTGCTCCCATACCCTTCTTTCCAGCCATCATGAATTCAGTATCTCTGCTCCACCAGCCCCTTCTGTTTTGAGGCCTGTTCACCATGGACTGAATCCCTTTGAAATCACGAGCCAGATTACAACTCCTCTCTCTGAAGATGGAGGCATTGGATATTGTGTCCCCTTCAATTCTAATACAGAAAATTTGAACTGAGAAGGGAGTAATTGCTATGATTTTATTTGACAGTGTGATATAAAAGCCTTTGGAACTGACTTGCAGGAGGTATTTGGAAAAGCTTGATGAATTTGCTTGAAATATCCTAGTAAGCAGAGCTGAAGGGCAATCACAGGCTTGCAGGAGACTTTAGGGAAATTTTGACAAGTCGGGCTAGAAAAGTCCTTGTGAGCAGAGTTTATTAGGGTGAAATTTGGTGATTCAGCATGAAGCTCAGAGGGCCAGAATGCTGATATAAATGTGGAAGTAACAGAGAAACTCATGAGGTCTCAGTTGTAAATGGAGACTTTATTGGTGTTATGGTTTGTGTCTAGATGTCACCTCATGCAGTCATGGGGTGGCCCTCTAGAGTTTATGACTGATCCATGGTCCAATGTTGGGTTTATGGATATGAGTGCTACACCCACCCTGCGGAGGGTAGTTTGCACACAATGTAAGGGAGGGAAAGAGGTTTGCTCTTCCCTTTGCTGCTCCTCCATTTCGCTCTCATTGATATGCTGTTTTCCACCATCATGAACAGTTGCCCTCTGCCATGTGCCACTCTGCCTTGGAGCCAGCCAAGTATGGACTGAAATCACCAGAAACTGTGAGCTTAATAAACCTTTCCTTTCTTAATTTTCAGTATGGGGTGTTTTGTCTCAGCAGTGAGAGAAAAGCAACTGAGACAATTGGTAATTGAACTAGTTGCTATGTGTGTTGAACTATGGCAAAAAAAAAAAAAAACTCTACATTTTGACCATGTCCTAAGAACAAATACTGCCTTGTCTCCTTATTTTCTGAAACTAAGAATGGTGGAATAGCTAATGTGGTGGAGAAAATTTCAGTATAGCTCAACATTCATTCAGCAGTATGGATACTGCCAGTGGCTTTTAGTCAGATTTACGGTGAGAATCAAATGCACAAGAGAATAGAACATGTTGTAAAGCTTAAATTTTAGCCCAAATGTACAATTTACTGTTGAAATTAATATTATTATTAAGAAAGCAATTACTTTCTTTGGGGACAAGAAGAAAGATACCTTGAAGGCATTTCAGAAATCAGCAGGACTATACCTATGCCTGGCTCAAAGTTGCAAAACATTAAGCACTCATTTGAGAAGAGAACCCTTGGGACTTCTGCTCAAGAAGAACCTCCTAGAATATTGGTTATCCAGGTTTATTTCACCACAGTCAGCCATCCAGGCACTCATGTCCACTGCACTCATTGTCCAGGTGAACCTGGCTTCTTCTACTGACAGCAGACCTTTGATTTACCTGCACACAGAATGTTAAGAGTTGTGGGATCATGCTAACTTCTACTCAGATTTTAAAGTAAGGTGTGGAGGTCAGAAAAGAAGCTCCTAAAAGAGCAGTGTGTGAAACTGAAATACAGTCAAAGGTGCAGTGGAAACCTCAGAAAGTCAGAGATCTAAGGAATGTGGAACATCCACTAAGGAAAGCTAAAGGTTGTGAGCAAAGCCTCCCCACTAGGCTGCAACCAACAAGGATAAAGGAAGGGGGCTGCTCCTGTCCTCTGGAACACATTTCACCACCACGTGCCCTGGATGTTGGATATGGAGCTGCAAGACTTAGTGTTTGTTCTGCTGAGTATCAGTCTTGCTTTGGTCCACTTCTTTTCTATCCCCCTATTCCTCCTTTTGGAAGGAATACTTACCCTATGCCAATGTATGTTAGGATTATGTGACTCATATTTGACTTTTACAAGAGTTTCACAGCTAAGAGTTTACTTGGAGACCCATAAGAGACTTGGATTTGGACTTTCAAAATGCTGAAACTGTTGAGACATTGGGGAATTATTGTATTTTAAGTTATGAACAAGATAGTGGTGTCATGTTAAGCAAACTTATGGCCTTTTGTTTATTTGAAGAGTAAATGTAGAGGTGCATTTGGTTTTCAAGTTGACAGAGGCTGGGATGTAGTCTTTAGGATTGAGTGTCAACTTGATTTGCTTAAGATCTTCTCAGGGAATTGATAGAAAATACTACTAGGTACATCTCATGAAGGCTTTAGGGGTCTGTGTATGACCCTTTACCCTTTCCTCTTTGACACTGCTTCCATACTCTTCTTCCTGACCAGCATCT
This sequence comes from Dinomys branickii, assembly GCA_004027595.1. Lineage (NCBI taxonomy): Eukaryota > Metazoa > Chordata > Mammalia > Rodentia > Dinomyidae > Dinomys > Dinomys branickii. The sequence continues at coordinate 23,256 of PVLD010010985.1, read as the reverse complement.
TTGCTGACTAAGCATCTTTGCTTCCTCCACTCCCTTCTGCTATGAAGTTTCTTCCTTGGCCTCAGCCAACAATGACCTGAATCCCCTTCAAACTGAAAGCCAGGTTAAAACTGTCTTTCTTTAAATCTGGACCTCTAATGTCATTTCCCAGTGACATGAGAACTAATACGTCAGCTCCTCTGCAGTTTCAGAGAAAAAAGAGAAAAAAAATTCACGCTTTTTTTTTTTTTTACTTCTTAGTAAATAACATGTCTTGTTGAAGGCAGTACTTAAAAATAAAAAGGCTTTCTAAAATGTAAAATCCAGTATATTGAAATGGCCAATAATCCAAAGTAAAGAGTCTCAACTCTTGGAAGGACAAAATCAACTCAGCAACTATTTTAAAATATTGTTTCCCTCAGAATAACACAGGCTAATTGAATCACATTTCTTTATGCAAGCAGTTCATTTTTGAATGATCTGCAATTTTTGATATGACTTACAATCAAGACTGAGGACTAGTAGACAGACTCGAAACAATTATCATATTAAGTAGAATATGAACATTTTTAGCCTTTATACATTCTTTGTCAAAAATTATTATGCATATGATCTCATGTGAATTCTCTAATCATAAGAAATATTTATATTTTTCTACTAGTAACCCTTATCCAATGTCATGATCAACCACCTACAATCATATGAAAGTAAGGAGATATAAGTAGCATTTAGAGGAGACTATGAAAGAAATAAAACACCCAGAGGAAGCACTGTCTTTCAGTTCTCATACAGATTTGCAGTTTCTCTTTTGTGCTCCGAAGTCCCTTGAAGGATCTCTAATAGTGTGTGCATGTCTGCCTCTTGGCCCTGTGCTTCTTTATTCATGGGACACGCCTTCTCTGCCTTTTTCACCATCAGCCCCTGGCATGCAGTGGAAGCTTAATAAATATTGTTGATTGGATAAAGTGATCAAATTCAGGCATTGCTATTATTCCTATCACACTTTTTCTCAGTCCTATGATTAGAATTCTATGGTAAGTCTCCGTGGTCTTGCAAATTCCCTATTTTTTCTCTATACTTTTGTTTTTCCTCTACATTCTTATGCTTTATGTTGTATGATAACAACCAACATCCATTACAAAGGTTATAAATAATTCTACAATGCAGTGCAATATAATCCTCAAATTGGCATGAGATTTTCAAAAGCTACTAATAGCATTTAGCAGTAAATTTCCTTGATGTAAAGAGCAGCAAGTTATTTAAGCAAGTCAAATTCAACTATCTAGATGTAAAATAATAACAGAAGTAAATAAATTTAACCTATTCAGGTAGGTGACCCATATGGCTTGGACTTTTCTCAGTTAATGACAACTTTTCAGAAGGCAAAAGGTACAGGTAAATACAAGGTATTTTAAAGTGTCTATGTTCATTCTTCTTTGAAATTATCCATCCTCAATGACGCCAGCTGAAGTTCAAACATTCCAGTACCTATCCAGGTTAAGCTAATTCCATGGAACTTTAAAACTTAAGAAATGTCACAATCCATGTGCCAGGTGGACAATGTGTAGTTTTACATTGGAGGTCAACCATCAAAACTTTCAGGGGTGAAGAAGGATATGCTATCCAAAAGAACATTTGTAATCCTTAGTTATATACTTTATGTAATGCTGATTTAAAATGCTGGATATTAGATAGAGCAGTCATTTGGGGTTTTTTAAACAATAAATTGTGACTAATCATTGCAGTGAAGAATATATGAAATAAACGTTAAGACATATTGCACCGCCTGCCTGTCTGAACAGGGTATTTTTGTACAAGAATTAAAATATTTGCCTTTGAATACTTTGTGTGTATGCCATTGCAAATAATTAATTCAGATTTTATTTGCCAAAAAGCTGTTATGAGCATAAAAATGCATCTGTTTGTTTTACATAATCTACTTCTTTTTCTGTATTCATTTCCTTTTCTTCCATTAGGAATCTTAATATAACCAAGTTGAATAGAGTTAAGATCTTATAACTTGAGATCAAAAGACAATATCTTATAATCTTTGTTTTGGCTGCTTCTCCACCAAACAACTCAAATTATATTGCTAATGTCATTGCTGATATTGAATAACAGTAAAAGCTTTATTACTGTGTGTATATCAATTGAGAAGAGGAAAGACCTAATGCAGTCATATTTCAGAGGATATTACTGTGGGTATCAATCTATGTATATATCTTTCTCTAGTAACAGCAAGTTTCCATGATTCTCCATTAAAATCATTAATTTTTTATTGTCAGAGTCACTATTATTTGCTGAAAGCTAATGAAGAATTTCACACCATGAACTGTCATATGTATCATTTTATATTCACAATATTCCTAGTTTCATATCTCAATGAAAACATGTCAAAAAATCACTAAAATAATATTAACTGCCTTCCACACACAGTGGTGTCTAAATCCTCAGGTGCGCATTTAGCCCTGTGAAGTAGGTAGAAACTTAACAAGTAATTAAAGAAAGATGAATTTTTTTGTGAACCCGTATAAAACATAGAGACAAAAAAAGTGGAGACAAAATGACCAAAATAAGATGCTGACACGTTAGCTCAAGTAGGTATCCTCCTTGTATCTGAATATTAGTTTTTCTAGCTTTCCAATACTAGAGGACAGGAGTCTTTTGTTACAATAAAAATATCACAGATCATAGATGAAAAGGCTTAATACATGAAGTTATTTTTATCTTGGGGGAGGAAGTGACCAAAATTTGTTCACTTATCAATATCTGTCACTTCCACAAAGAATTTGTGACCTCACTTTGGGTTTTTTGAGCTTCCTTAAAACACGCATCTTAAGAGTCCACAATTTAGCAAGAAAATGTAGTCATATTCTCAGTAATCTGTGATTTTTTCTACTTCCTATTAACCACTTTCTTGAAAACAAATTTGAAAGTGTGTGGTTTTGGTGTGATGTAGTATAAGCCCTCCCCCCAGGCTTTTATTATGAAAAAGTATTAAAACTGTAAAGTGAAAATAATTATATGGTGAACACTCTACCTAAGAGTACTTTTGAAAGCTGAAAAAGGGCTTATATAGCTATAAGGTAACTAATATCACTAAATAGAAAAGATTTTTCACACACATAGTTTATTAAACCTGGAAAATGGTCCCAGAGCTGCCCAAAATAACAAGACTTTTTAACATTAGGTAGAGACCAATTTAGTAATGACAATAGTTTACCCGAAGAAATACATATGTTGCTGGTAGAATTATTCAAATACAATTTAAAATAGCATTGTCAGAACTGATATACTGAAAAAGGAAACGTTAATTTTTTTTACATCTCATCAAGTTGTGGTAAAATGTGGATAGAACTGTGCCAGTGGATACAGTCACAAAATATGGTTATAATGTGATATTTCCAAAGCTAAGGGGATACTCCACTAGTAGGTTTGCTTCTTATCCTAAGTAATGTAGCAATATTAACACTTTTCAAGAGTCTTCCATTCCTTCTGAATTTTCAAGGATGAAGTTAATGAGTTCATGCCAAATGTCTTTCTACTGATTCTAGCTTCCATTTTCATAACTCATCCCCCTTAGGAACACAATCCAGTGGGAATTAATAGCACTGACTTTTTAAAATTACCATTTATTTATGGTTGTTGAATTGGTTTTTATTTATGGTTCTGATATAAAATTTCTTTCATGCAAATTTACTTAAATGAAACATTTATTTGAGGTTTGAGTTAACTTGGAAAAAAGTTGAGCAAATAATGCTATAGGTGTAACACAGCCAGTTATAGGCAAAATTTATGAAAATGTCTAAAGTAAGAGAAATAGTATTTTAGAAGATGCACAAGACAGTATTCTGAAGAAGGAAATACAATATATTCTGTTAAATCATTGAAATACATATTTACCACCTTTTTGTTCTTATTTAATGGTCTATTTGGGAAGTTTCTTTTTCCTAAAATTTATGTACATTCCCACAAATTTTTTTCATTAATTAAAGCTGTAAAAGTGACCAAAGACCCAATTTCCTTGAAAGCTTTCCATCTATTTAAAACACTATTTTTGTTTATCAAGAAGGGTGAGACAAAGTATTTTAATTCTCTCCTTAATTAAGTTAAAGCCTACAATTTGAAAATCCTTTGAAAAATATAATAAATTACACTTACAAATGGTGATTTCCAAAACTTAAAAACAGCAGGTAGATAAATACAGTTTGTGATTATTTAGACTATAAAGTTAGTTCTGTATTATCAAGAGCCTGATATTATTGGCACTTGACTTCCAGGCAGACTATAGGAGTAAATTTCATCATCTGTTATCACACCACAATAATCTTTACAGCAAATGCAGGGTCTAGGAGAGCTTACTGGAGTCATCACGCTCTTCATATGAACCATTAGGAGACAGATTTCCTCTCTGAATGAGTTGAATGAAAGATTAAATTCAGTCACAGAAATTGGAACGTTCATTCTATTCCAGCATTTTTATACAGTTAAAATGAGTTGTATATTCTCTCCCACCTACTTCACCCTTTCTTCTTTCACAATCCTGTGGGGGAAGTAGGGAGGGCAGTTAGCAAGAGTGCAGGATGTGTCCAACCCACTTGGAAGAACAACACCACTGCTAAAACAGTCACCCCCTCAGCCAACCTGCTTTCTGTGCACCCGCATGCGCACACGCACACACACGCACACACACACACACACGCGCACACACACACACACACACACACACACACACACACACACACCTATCCAGGGGAGTAGGGAGGCTTTGCAAAATTTAATGACTTTTACATTTCAATAATTACAGTATTCAGTTGCTTGATTTTATTTTAAAAATCGATTTTTGCGTGAGATTTTAAACCACTTCCAACAATTGTCTTTGATGCATTTCAGTTTATGTTTGAAATCCTTAAAATGCTACAGTAGTTACCTTAGTATAACTGAATCTTATCTTCTTATTGTGAAGAATATTCAAAGTTAATCACAAGTACCTTCTAGTTAGAGACAAAGACTAACATCACACTTTCTCCTTATGTATATTTCTCTACAGACTAGCAGGTTTTAGGATCAAAATCAAGATCAGATTTTTCTAAACTATATACAGAAATATGCATGTCTTAATGCCCCTATCCACATTTAGTGTTTCACATTACATTCAAGATTTGATTTTCAACATACTTCTCAGGATCATACTGACCATATTAAAATCTAGCACATGGAAACTAGTGGACCATGGCTGATGGGCCACAATTTAAGTAACCCTACAATTATTTTGCTCAAAGTAGACTAATTCACTGCAACAGAAATCAAGGTGGGACTAATACATTTAGATAGCTAAAAAAATTAGAAATAAAATTAAATAGTATGGGCTGGGGATATAGCTCAGTGGAATAAGCGCTTGCCTAGCAAGCGCAGGGTCCTGAGTTCAATCCCCAGTACCGCAAAAAAAAAAAAAAAAAAAAAAAATTAAATAGTAATTACATATTCACTGAAATTGTAGTTCCAATAGTGACGAAAGAAAGAATTCAGTTACAGTTCCAAGAACATACATTATGGTTATATATGCTACAAGTCAATTTATATAGGCAAAAAAGAAATTGAAACATAATATTATAAGATTCTAGTGAACTATTGAAATTATATTATCCAATACAACCTATATGAATATTATCTAAAATAAGTAGCCTATGAGACCCAGTAAACGCTTTCTCCCTTTGGAGATCTTTGATTGGGGGCCAGTATTCCTATTCAATTTGAAAAAGAGAAGAAGAGAGATAAACTTAATACTGAACAGCGAAAAGCTTCTCCTCAAATTTCATGTCTGTAAAATTCGTTATTTAAAGTGATAGAGGAGTATAACAAGAAAAAATGAAAATCATTTTGTTCTGATGTCTGGTCAAGCTATTTTGTTAAATGTTAATTTAAAAGCAGGGGGAAAACATCCATTCTCTTAATCTCAAATAGAGATTAATCCAAAATGTTGGTGAGGGAGTTGTTCTGTTCCCTGTGACCACATCTACCAAAAGCTTGTAAAGTTTTTCCCGCTGTCTTGGTGACTTTTTTCTCGCTGCTGAGACAAAGTACCCAACACCCAAAATGAAGAAAGGAAAGGTTTATTTAGCTTACAGTTTGTGGAGGTTTCAGTCCATACTTGGCTGCTTCTGAGGCAGAGTGGCACAAGGCAGAGGGCAAACTGTTCATGGCGGTAGCACACAGCAAAAACCACAAGAGCAAAAGAGAAGAATGGCTGCAAGAAGCCTCTTTCTTTCCCTTACATTGTAAACAGGCTCCCCCAACCCAGAGGTCATGAACCTCTCACATAATCTCCATACCCTCCTCTTCGACAGGCTCAGGATGTGTACAAGGTAAGCACCCTGGCTTCCTGCTGACTCACTCAGCTGAACCTCTAGACTCCCCAAGTTGACACAATGTATCAACCATAACACTCGCCCCTTGGGATCTGGCCCCAGTTTCATCTTACTTTCCTAGGAATCCTACATCACGTGGTCGTCTTTTCACTTACCTGCATTTTCAGATATTTTTTCTTCTTATATTTTTTCCATCAACATATAAGCAAGTTGAGTCTCTTTCTACCTTTACTTAAAAATCTTCCCTTGAAGTTCCTTCCTGGTGCTTTCCCTACCTTTCTGGAGCTCATTCTGACACTTTTTGTGCTACTGTACCATCTTAATGACCCTCAAATGTTGATGCTCCTCAAGCAAGATTTTTCACCTCTTCCCTTCTTAATACTCTTTCCCTGGGTGATTTCCTTCACATCTATGTTTTGATCATGTATGTACTATCTATGCTCAGTATATATTTATAAAATGTGGTTTGCTTTCTCCAGAAACAGACCCTGGAACAAAACTTTGAGCATCAGTAATAGTTTTTTTAATTTTTTAAATTAGTACATGTTTGAAGTGTTTTGTTTTGGTTTACTTTGGTTTTTGAGACATGGTCTCACTATTTTGTACAGGCCGGCCTTAAATTTGCTTATGTATTCCAGGCTGGTGTCCAACTTGGGGCAATCCTCCTGCCTTAGCCTCCTGCATGCTGGAATTACAGGCCTGCGCCACCACACCCGGCAGTAGTATTTTGGAATGATCACAGGATACATTAGCAGAAGAATGGGGAAGTGAGAAAGAGAAGGAATCAAATTAAACATGGATTATCAAACCAGCTGCTACTGTGAGCTCCTAGGATGCAGGCCCACTGGAAGTTCTGAGACATGGTATGGACGTGTTCAGGTTTTCCACTGATGTATCCCTCACACCAATTCACAAACATAATAGGTCTATTTTTCTGAATATAATAGAGTTTACATTGATGTATCCAATCTCAGGGTATCCTGTGTTTCTTTCTGTCTTGTGGAGGTATGACAGGTATATAATTCATACAAATATACATCTTTTTAAAATCAACTTGTATGGTGTATATTTGGTGTTTATAACATGATGTTATACAATGCATATAGATAATAAAATGGTTGCTGTAGTGAAACAAGTCAAAATATCTATCATTTCATATTTTTGTGCATGTGACAAAAAGAGCTAAAACCTACTTACCCAACAAAACTTTCTTGTGTAATATAATTTTGTTAACTGTAGTAATATTGTGCATTGCAGTTAGACTTGTGGATTATACATACCTACTTTGTATCTTTTACCCTACACCTCCCCCTTCTCCTCCCTTCTCTGTGGCAACTACTGCATTACTCTCTCTTTATTTTCTTTCTATATGTTGACTTTTTTCTTTAGGTTCCACATATAAGTGAGATCATGCCACATGATGCTTAATGTTTCTGATTTATTTCACTTGCAAAATAACCTCTAGGTTTGTATTATTTGGCGACTAGAAGGACCTCCTTCTTCAAGACTGCAATATTTTATTATACACACCATATTTCTTCTACTCACGACAATAGCTTCTGTCTTCATATGTTAGCTATTGTAAATAACACAACAATGAACATAAGAGGGAAAAAAGACATTGTTACCAGGTAGTGAATTCATCTCTTTTGAGTATATACTCAGAAAAGATTTGCTGTGGTGGTTTTGTTTTTAATTCCTTTAGGAAACTCCCCATTGTTTTCTATAATGACTGTAACAATTTAAAATGTCACCAGCAGGGTAATAGGGTTCCTTTTCCCTCACTCCCTTACTGTATCTTTTTGATAATAACATTATAACATAAGTACATGATATCTCCTAGTGGTTTTAATTTGCATATCTCTGATAATCGGTGATGTTGAACACTTTTTCCCATCCACTTTGATGTCATCTTTGGAATGATTTCTGTATGGGTCCATTGCTCACTTTTGAATGACATTGTTGGCTTTTAAATTTTAAGAATGCTTTATAAATTTTTGGATATTTGGATATTATCAAGTATATATTTTACAAATATTTTTCCTACTCTATAGGGGTTTTTGTTGTTGTTTTCTATAATGCACAAAAGATTTATTTTTAGTCTGGAATATCGAATTCATTTCTCTTTTCCTGAGCTTTTGTTGTGATGTCAAAAAATATTATCGCCAAGGCTAATGTCAAAGAACTTTTGAACTATAATCTGTACTAGGATATTTATGGTTTTGAATCTTACATTTGAGTATTTCACCCTTTTGATTTTTGTGTATGAGGTAAGATAAAGTTCTAATATCATTTTTCTACATGGGATATTCAATTTTTCCAGCACTATTTATTAAATAACTATTCTCCCGCCATTATGTTTCCATAGTCCCTAGTCAAAATTTGTTTGACTCTATATCCTGTGATTTATTTTTGGATTCTCTATCCTGTTCCAAAGTCAATATGTTGCTGTTTTTGTGTTAGTACCATACTGTTTTGATTACCATACCTTTGTAATACAATTTTAAACCAAATGCATGATACTTCTAACTTTGATCTCTTTAGGTACTTGGGAATTTTGCATTTCCATACAAATTTTAGGATTTTTTTATTTCTGTGAAGAATGTCATTGGAATTTGTCAGAGGATTTTGTTGAATCTATATATAGTTGTCTCTCACTATATCATGGTTCACTTACTATGACTTCACTGTATCCATGGTTTTTTAAAAAAAATGTATCTAATTCTGTATTGTGGAGTTTTTGCTATATCATAAAAAAACCAATTTTGCAGTATATAGGTATTTATATAATATTTATGACTTTACTTTAGCCTAAAATTTTTTTAATATAAAAATATTAAAAATGTTAATTCAAACATATTAAAAGATATTATCTCAAAATAAAATGCAGTATGTATTTCACCAGCAGATGAAAACCATACTGTATACCAGTGCAAATGCTGTATGCCACTGCCACTTGTGCAAGTGTGTCAGCATGAGATTGTATGACACACTATTGGCTAATGGAATGGAAGGTAACCAACCATAGCACTGTGTTCCATATTCTTGGTTCTAATTGGCTCAGTGACCATAACATCAGTCTGTATGCTCTATCACACTGTACCCATTCATTCAGCATCTCTCCTTGTCCACTTCACATTAAGTACCCATATATAATTTTACGTATTATTAAAATTACGTAGGTTTAAGAGTGCAGAAAGTGTTTAAGAGCATATCAGGTGTTTATAAGAGTGTGAGAAAGGTTACTAAGAGAGCGTGAAAGGTTTATAGGAGTGTGGGAAGGGTTTATAAAGCCTTACAATATATGTAAGTAATAAAATAAATATAATGATCCTACTTCAGATTTTCACCTATTGCAGGGGTCTCTGGAATGTAACTCCCACAATAGGTGAGGGATCGCTGTATTGTGTTGGATATTATGGACATTTTAACATTATTATTTCTCCCAACCAATGAGCACAAGATATCTTTCCCTTTCCAAATTGGTTTAAAATAATGAATTATATATCAAGGAAAGATATACCTATTGAGTGGGCTGCAATAATAGGTGATCAGTAGTATAGTAATATGTGTGACATGGGTTTTTAGCAGGTCTCTACTTTTCAAAGCTATAATAATTAGTTGCTTTCCTGTCCTGACAACCACAACTGGAAGCACAGGTTTATTTTGGCTAACAGTTTTCGTGGGTTCAGTCCATGGTCAGCTGCCCCCAAGGCAAAAACCACCTGGTGGAAGAGTCTGGTGCAGAAAATCTATACATATCATGGTGACTGTAAAGGAGAGCGGTAAGGGAGGAACTTGGAACAAGAATGAGCCCTTGTACTTCACGCCGTAAGTTACCTCCCTTGCATGACCAAGCCCTACCTCCTACAAGTGCATTTGGTTCCCTCGTGATCTAATCACCTTCCAAAACTCCACCTCGGAACCTGGGGCTTTAGTGTGATATTTTAGATCTAAATGATGAAAGGCACATACTGGTCCCTTCCTTTGATAGGCTGCTCATCTACTGTGCTTATTCTGGAATATATTCTTGGTTCGTGGTCTATCCTCTCATTTCCTATTTCACAGAGTTCCTGTTATACTCCTCTACAGGGTTTATTTTTCCTTCTGAATGATCTTCTCAGAGCATCTTGTTATTTTACAACCATCTGCCAAATCTCTTCACCACTGGCACCTACATGCGTACGTATTTTCCGGTCACACAACCTTAAATGTGAGCTCATTGTAAACACTAATAAAATTAACAAAACAGGATGGAGGAATGTGGGAAAACAATAATGGTGTAACTAGGGGCATAAGTAGGTCAAGGTTCCAAGATTATGGCTTTTACTGGACAAGGGTAAAGTCTTGTCTTCCTGCAATTATTCACTGTACTCTCTAAATCCAAGATCACAACCATGACAGTCACAAACGTAACAATAGTTGCCTGCACGACCTTGGAGAGCAGGGTGGTCTGTCCCTTACGTGAGCAGGCTGCACGATCAAACTGCTTATGTGCAAAGCTCCACATTAACAACTTGCTAGATTAGGTTTTCTTTTTCTCCAAGAAGAAAAAAATAGTAATAGTACCCACCTCAGGGTAGTTCTATAGATTAAAGGTGTATTTCTTCTAAGCATTAAATAAACATGTTTACTGGCACACAGTGAGCAATCAGTAAATGTGGGCTTTTGAAAGTAAAAAGACACCGTCAGAATCTGCCATAGAGGACTTTCTCCAGGTACAGATCCTGGATGGGGCTGAGCTGAAGCACCTGCTCTTGCTTCCTCCCGCTGACCAAAAAAGAGTGTAATAATAGAGACTCTGTTTGGCATGTCCAAACATTCCTACTTGGCCTCTGCCAAGTCTCCCATTTAAACCAGCAAACGTGTTCCACTTGAGGAGGTATGGACAGCACGTGTCTCCCATCGATCCAACAAGAACCAGTGCAAACTCTGTTTACCTCTGTACGTCTCACCTTCCAAATAAGAGTTTAAGTAGCTTTTTGAAAATGTATTTATCTGCATTAAATGCATATATAATACATTTACATGTTTGATCAATTGATAACTCCTTTTTCTTATTTCATATATCACACTGTAATCACATATACCTAGAGAATTAAAACAGTCCTAAGATTAGGACTCCACTAAGGTCTAGGCAGTTTACAGGATGTCGTTCATAGCTGGGAGCTGCAGACATAGGCAAAAGATGCACCCACCATTTTCCATTCTTAAGGTTCTTTCATTTCTACTCAGTACTTCTGAGTAGCAGAGAAAAACCTACCTGCAAAGAGTTGAAACTTATAAAGAAGTTACAACATGGGGTGAAGCTCAAGCCGAATTAGAAGTTTCATACTTAAAATAAAAAAGAAATTTCTGGCACCCTGATTAGTTTAGGTAACAGTTCTTCCATTGACTAAGTACTGGTCTTCTTAAGGGTACACTGCAGATCTCATTTTTTTAAAATTAGAAGTAAATATCAGCTATGAAAGCAGAAATGTGAACAATTTTATTTTCAAGCATTGTTTCCGGAACAATATCCAACTTTGCCTTAAATGAACCATAAAGCGCTCTTTGTAATTAAGAGATAAATGTAACAGTTAAAAGTACACGCAGTGTGTGCAAAGCTGCAGGGGTGATCGCACGTTCACTTGCATATTGTGTTGCTTCACCACGGCTGGACGTTCCTCAGGTGATACAGGCACCTCTGAAACCTCAGCACTTCTGCTTCCTGTGGAGCGTTGCAGGTACCCCCTATGGTGAGTTACGGCTTATATAATCATTTCCTCAGCTGAGGCTCAGTCTAATGATTTGCAATCAGCAATGCTTTCTCCTGATTCAGCTGATGCCTCAGCTTCTTCACAGTATTCATTAAGTAATTTTTTGATATTTATGTTTCACACTTGTACTTTATTTTCTAGCGCTGTGGTTACTACATAGGAAATCCCTGACAGCTAAGTTTAATCACCACAAAGAACGGACTCAGTTCATTTCACATTTGTTTATGTTTTGTTATTTGAAAATTGCCTGCAACTAAATAATGCATCATGATCCAATTTGGAGTGCTATGGTTGTCACTTTTACAAATTGGGCCTTATAAAGGGACTGAGGCATCAAAAAGGTGACAGTGAGGGGCAAGGAGGAGACCAATTTAGATCACCCAGACAGAAAAAGCAAAGAGTCAAAAATATTCATCTGTCTCAGTAGATTTTGCAACACTCTTTTTCAATGCAGGCAAAATTCATCAGTAGTGATTAGTAAACAGCTCATTAAAAAAGGATGACACAGAAATAATACATATGTCCTAGGGTGACTCTTGCATGGAAATAACAACCAAAAAATAATATTTCTGAGAAAATTATAGATCCAAATTGTGCAAGTATACCAGATTCATTTCTCACATGAGTATCCTTCTTTTCTCATTGCTCTGGAATCTTGAACACATTGCAGCCTTGGCAATGTTTGCACCCTCACTGCCCAGTACTCTGGGAATAAAAATACCACTGTGCTCCGTAGTAAATGTCACTTTTCATAGTTCTGGGTATATAGTAAACATGCTATTGTCATATTTTATGTTTACTGAAACAATTAAGAGAAAGCCTTCACCAATACAATGCAAACTACAAAAATGTTCATGTTATTTAGGAGGTTCCCTCATTATTAGGCTTTTGTGAGGAATAATGATTTTGAAATACAAGTTTGGTTTGACTGTAGTGTGAGGCTATTGTAAAATAAAATATTTTATAAATATGCTCAACCTGTTAAAGGCCAACCTATTAATTACTAAGAAAGTGTGCTTTTAAATAACATCATAATATTTATTTGAACCATAATCTACATTTCATTAAAGATAGCAATCCTTTTAACATCTAATTAATTATTGAGTTATCTATTGAAAAAACTATGTGTCTGATTGATTGATAAATACTTGATATATAACATGCAAGTACAACATTTTATCTGATGATTAGGAGTAACAAAGAGTGAGTCTTCTGTGCCTTCTGGCTGATTGTGTTTACAGCACAGAAATACTCTATCCTTCAGGAGGGTCAAGCCAACCACTACAGGTAAACAAGAAACAGAGGTTAATCTTACTTGACTGGGTTGAGAAGCACACACACTGTGTGTGGCTCTGTGAGGTTGTTTCCAGGGGCAACCAACTGAGGGGGGAGACCACCCTGAATAAGGTGGCCCCAACAATAGGCTGGGAATGTGGATGGAACAAAAGTGGAAGCAGGACAAAGTCCTCCAGGACAAGCTCTGTGTCTTTCTACTTCCTGACAGTCCTAAGGTGAGGAGCCTCTCCCAGACATGCACTTTCTTCATGTTGTTCCTGCTTCAAAGCAAGCCTTAAAGCAATGGAGACAGCTAACCATGGACTGCACCCTCTGAAAACACGAGCCCAAACCACCCTTTCCTCCTTCAGTTGTTTCTCTCAGGTATTTTGTTTCACAGTGACAGAAACCCTATTAATACAGTCTGGAGCCTTATGCAATGTGCAGACTTGGTCCATCCATTGATACTATTGTGACAGCCACACGTGAATGAAACTGAACTGTTCAGCCAAAGGTCTAGAATTTCTGGCATTTCAGGTATAATTTCAACTCCTCCTTTAACTATCCTAAATCACAAGGTAATCAATCAAGCAGGAGGAATAGCCAAACAGTAAGCCAGTTCCATTATAGAACTCCGATGTGACGATCAACTTGCCTCTTTAAAGTACTGCTTGGAAGTCATTTATCAATGACAAACAATTCTGACCTTGGAACAGCATTGAAAGGGTTCCAAACTCCAGCTTCCTCTCCTTCCCATTTCAGGATACTATATTTGCCCTTGGTCTCAGTACCAGAATTGTTTCCCAAGCATCTCCCCAGACTTCCGTGTCTCACAAGCAGGTGCGGATGCTAATAGCCATGGCTGTTGCTGATCCCTTCAGTTTTCATCTTCGTGCTCTAATTTATCACTGTTTGAAGTTTAAATTTAGATCCATTGTTTATTTTGCTGCATAGCAATGAGGCTTTCTGCCTCAAAGGTACTTTGGGAGACCCTCTTTTTCCCAACTTCACATCACTTGTATAAAGCTGATTTACAGTAGCCAATTTTGCATAAAATGACCTCTGTGCTTTTATGTGTCTGGGTGTGTTTATATGTACATGTGTGTGTGTCATTTCTTTCCTTCTCTTTTAGCATTCTGCCTCTACAAAAACAATTATTGTAAAATCAAAACGATGATTAATGGAGTGGAATGAAACATGGGGAGGGAGTAGACATATTTATAACCTTGAAAGTGATGACAGTTTCATGAGCATGTACTTATCTCCAATATCGCTCTCTCTCTCTCTCTCTCTCTCTCTCTCTCTCTCTCTCTCTCTCTCTCTCTCTCCATATGTATCTATATATGGTAGCATTTATGCATCAATCAGACTTCTATAAAGTGATTTTTACAACTTTTTGAAATGAAAACTTTAATTTGAAAGGCTGTTATCAGAATATTCTTCTTTTCATTATATTTTCTAGGAACTACCACTACCTTTTACTATTTATGCCATTAGTTGCATATTAGAATAAAATAAAAAGTCACTGATGAAAATACACTGGCCATCAAATATACCTCTCCTTTTCTCACAAAGTAAATTTATACATCCAGGAATGATACCAATCATTCCCACATTATCAAAGATAATATTTAGCAGATATAGTGTTTTAGCCATTTGACTAAATATGTGGTATATGTGAGTAAAAATATACTTATACTCTCAAGGAATTGACGGTGCGGCAGAGATGTACTCAAGTAAACAAACACTTAATCTACAGTGAGAGTATAACACACAATGCAGAGGATAAGGGTCTATGTTCAAAACATAAGGAAGCAAAACCCTTAAGTAAGTCAAGGAAGGCTTCATGGATGAGATGATATGGACCTGATCCCTTACAAATGAATAGAAATTGGCCAAATACACACAAGACTGAGAGTGAAGATGTTGCTAAAGAGCATAGACTGCATTCCCATCAGATGAGGGATAAAGAAAATGTGATATTTATTCACAATGGAGTACTACTCTGCCACAGAGAAACACACACACACACACACACACACACACACACACACACATATGTTAGCTAAGATAATTATACTACTAATTTCTATTAGTTCGTTGAACGGAACCGTTAGTGCTTATATTGTTTGATCAATTTTGCATGTCTATATCTTGTAATCTGAGCAACTACCTTGAAGATAACAATATGCAATAACCATTGTTAATTTCCTATCATCTTATGTTGAAATTCTGTATTATTATTATCGTTTTTTTCTCTCTCTTTAAAATAATAATAAAAAAAAAGATAAACCTGAGCCAATTTTAGGAAAATGGATTTGTCTTGGTATGATTAAGTGAAACAAATCAGACACACAAGTTTGCACATTACCTGCTTTTTCTCATATGAGAAACCCTAAAGCATAAGCAAAGAGCAAACCAAAGGTAGATAATAAGAACTAGAAAAGAGAAGTGGGCCGTGAGATGGAGGGAGGGGGAAAGGAAGGAAAAGGGATAACATGATGGACACATGTTACATGCTATGCACATGTACCACTCCCCTCTGAAAATGTGATCATTATACACTGCAAACGAACCAATGAAATGATAAAGTAAAATATATAGTATAAAGGTCAAAGACAAAAAAGGAGGAGAAAATGAGATACATTTGGGGAATAGCAACTAACTGCTGTTGGTGTTGGACGAATGGATGATTAATTCAAACCGGGAGTTTGGGAATAGACCATGAAGAATCTTATAGTTAGTGCTCTAAAGACTAGATTTTGTCTACAAGCTAACTAACAAAAGACTAGCTCAGAAAGTTAAAAATGTATATTTTCAAGCTTACATTCTCTAAAATTTTAATTTGGTAGCTTGGGAGGCCACTGGAATTTTATATATTTTTAAAAATCCCTCCTATATGATTCTTGGAGTACATGACAAAGAGAAGACTTTGAAAAAATCTGAGCAAGCAAGATACTCACATAATCAAAATTATATGTCAGATCTATTAGTAATAGTGTAGAGAATTCCAAGACAACTATTTGGTAAAATTATTCAAACTACTGATCAGGGCAATAAAAATATTTGCCAGTGTTTGGCCAAACTCAGTCTGAAAGGTAACCCAATCATCAGAGTTGGAACCATTTTAGAGTGTGTATTTAAGCTTGTTATTATGCACAATAGTGTTATAGTTTGCCTCTGGACTCCCTTCAGTAAAACAACCCAATTTCCTAGTAGTAGCAGTCTACATTTCCAGAAATAATCCTTGAGAGACCACCAAGTTGTAGCCTCCATATTTATATTAACAACAGTCAAGCATTCAGTGCTGAAATTGGCTTGTTTGAGCTCATATTGATAATGATGAAAGAAAAATTTTTAAACACACTCTTCACTATACCACCTAGTCAGCTGGGTAAGCCCAAGAGCCTTTTCTCATTAAATCTTATTTTCAAAAGTACTTTCCAAGCTGACTTCATGGAATTGTGCTTTTATTACACTGTAGATGTTAGATCTTAAAGTGTTAGTATATCACTGTATATTCCAACTACTCAGACCTTTCCACACTATCAAAGTAAGATTTTTAACCATGTGGAAGGGTTCATCTCAGGAAACACAGATTTCTGAGTCTTGCATTTCGTTTTTTACGTAAAGGAGAGTTTGCAAGTTTGGGACGAATGAAGGCCCTTGGCCTGAGGTCCTTAAGATTCTTTCCAAGCATCTTCTTTATCTGCTCACACTCGCCTAGTACAAAGCTGTATTTTCTTCATATAGTTCAACCAACACAACACATCTGGAAGATGGAATTGGAGAGATTGACATCTAGCTGTCTTCTATTAAGCCAAATGTTATGGAAAGGGATTTACAAAAATGTAAGGCAATACAATTTTCTAATTATTTTGTTTGAAAAATATTATTTTTCATGAAATGCATTATGTTACTATGTACTATTTATTTGATATAGAATAATACATCTTTAAAATTTCTTTAAGTTTTAATTTCCAATATGGTAAATATTGATAGCTATAGCCCAAATAAATCAAATCTCTTTGGGATTCTCAATTGTTTTAAAAGTGTAAGCATTTGAAATCAAAATGTTAGAGTTATGTTGGTATATGTGCAAGGAAGGATTCAAGGAAATATAGTATATTTGATAGCATGCAGTTCTTTTGAAAAATTTAACATCGGTGTATTCTCCCTGGAATAAAATTCCCTGCATTTCACTTCCAAAGACTATATATCTAGTGTTGACACAAAAATAATTTTTCCTGACAGTAATGGTAACAGGCAAAAATTCAGGTTGATAAAAATATGCCCAAGCTTTGAAAAAATTCAATTGTTCATTTCTTTAAGGAAGTGCACTTCTGTGCTCATGTGTGTATATGTGTGTGTGTGTGTGTGTGTGCGTGTGTGCATTTGCGTATGAGTGTGTTCAGTAGAGAGATGAGAGTCTAGAAAGGTTGAAACAAGGCAATACTAGATTTCTCACAACTCTTGCTAAATGGATGTTTTATACCTTGGTTCAGCCACATCACCCAGGCACCTTCTTGAGGCATCTTCTACCACGCTCTTACAAAATCCCTTCAGACACTGCTACATACATTAATTCCTAGATGTTCTTCTAATGCAATTATCTTTGTTCTTAAAGAGAGAAGAACCAAAACAAATTATCAAACACCAAGAAATAACCAAAGAAACATAAAAACAACAAAAGCACTATGGAATTTCAGACTAGGTGATAGGAAATTAACAATGGTTGTTCTATTACATATTGACATCTTCAAATTGGTTACTCAGATAAACAAATATAGGAATGTAAGATTAGCCAAACAATTAAATATTAACTGCCCCTTCAATAAAGCAAAAGGAATTAGTACTAAAATTATCTTAGCTATCGTGTGTGTGTATATATTTTTCCCCTTCCTTCTTTCCCTTCTTTCTTTTCTCTTTTAGCTCATCCCAGTCATTCTTTCCTTTTGAGCAGTTTCCCTTTCACAATATCTATTGTGCCTTTCAGATTTTATTTACTCTTTGAGGTTCTTACTCTAGGGTGACAATATAATATTTACATATGTGAGTCCAATTTATTTCATTTGAGTGTGGTCTCTACTTGCATCCATTTACCTATAAAAGCCTCAAGTATATCTTTTGTTATAGCTGAATAATATTCCATTATATAAAAATGCCAAAGTTTTTTTTTTTAATCCATTCCTCAGGTGATGGGCATTTGGATTGTTCCCACAACTTAGCTATGACAAATTTCACTGCTATAAACATGGGTGTACATATGTCGCTGTGGTCTGATGTCTTTAGCTCTTCTGGAAAAACACCCAAACTGGAAATAGCTGGATTGAATGGAACTTCTAATCCTAGTTTACTCAGGAATTTCCAGAGTGATTTCCACAGTGGTTGCACCAGTCTACACTCTCACCAACAATGGAAAAGTTTTCCTTTTCCCCACAGCCCCTCCAGCATTTGTGGTTGGTTGATTTCTGCATGATAGCTATTCTTTGTAGGGTGAAATGGAATTTCAGTGTTGTTCTAATTTGTATTTCTCAACTGACTAATGACGTTGCACATTTTTAATGTATTTATTTGCCATTTGTATTTTTATATCTTAAAAGTTGTATTCATCTCAGATGCCCATTTTTATGTTAAGGTTTTGAATTTGGGGGGCCTGATTTTTTTAAATTCTTTATATCCTATAGATAGAAGTTCTTTGTGTGACAGAGAGTTGGCTAAAATTTTTTCCCAATTTGTGCGTTTTCTTTTTACTCTGTTAGTGATTTCTTTTGATGTGCAAAAACTTTTCATTAAGATGAGATCCCAGCTGGTGATTCTTTGAAGTATTTCCCAAGCAGTTTGGTTTTTGTTCATGAATTCTCTGCCTATGCCTATGTCTTCAAGATTTTTACTTTATCTTCCAGTGGATTTAGTGATTCTGTTTCAATATTTAGATTTTTAATCCATTTTTACTTAAGTTTGGTGCATGGTGATAGACATGGGTCTAGTTTTAGTCTTTTGCATATGGCAAGCCAGTTTTTCCAGCACCATTTATGAGTCTGTCTTTCGTCCAATGAATTTGTTTGAACCCTTTGTCAGAGATAAAGTGGATGGATGAGTGTGTTTGTAATTGTGGTTGCAACTTCCAGTCTGTTCCATTGATCCTCAGGTCTGTCTTTTTGCCAATAGCATGCTGATTTTATCAGAGTAGCTTAGTAGTATCATTTCAAGTCAGAGATTGTAATACCACTTGCCTTGCCTTTCTTGCCCGGTATTGCTTTTGCTATTCTGGGTTGCTTTTGGTTCCAGATGAACTTTACGAATGTTTTCTTTAGATCTGTGAGGTTTACTAATGGCGTTTTGATTGGGATTGCATTGAATCTGTACAACAATTTTGGGAGTGTGGATATTTTCACAATGTTTGTTCTTACTATCCATGAGCATGAAATATCTTTTCATTTTCTGAAATCCTCTCTGATTTCTTTTCTCAAAGTACTGTAGTTTTCACTGTATAGATCTTTTACTTCTTTTGTTAGATTTCTAATTATTTCAATTTTTTGGATACTATTGTGAAAGATGATTTCTTTAATTTCTCTCTCAGTGTGTTTGTCATTTGTGTATAGAAATATTATAGATTTTTGAATGTTAACTTTGTATCTAGTTACATTGCTGAATTCAGTTATTAATTCTAGAAGTCTTTTGGTGGAGTTTTTGTGGTCTTCCATGTAGAGTATCATGTCATCAGCAAATAAAGATAATTTCACTTCTTCCTTTCCTATCTTTCTTCCTTTTATTTCTCTCTCTTGTGTAATTGCTCTCGCTAATGTTTCCAGAACTATGTTGAATAGGATTGTTGACAGTGAACATCCTTGTCTTGTTCATCATTTTAAGTGAAAACATTGTTTTGGTCCATTTAATATGATGTTGGCTGTTGGTTTGTCGTACATGGCTTTAATCAGATTGAGCTAAAGACCATTGACTCCTATTTTCTATAGTATTTCTATCACGAATGAGTGTTGGACTTTGTCAAAAACTTTTTCTGCATCTATTGAGATGATCATGTGGTTTTTGTCTTTGGCTCTGTTGATATGGTGTATTACTTTTATTGATTTGCTTTTATTGAACCTTCCCTGCATCCCTGGGATGAATCCCTCTTGGTCATGGTATATAATCCTCCTGATGATTTGTTGCATTCTGTTTGCGAATATTTTATGGAGTATCTTTGCATCTATGTTCGTTAGGGAGATTAGCCTGTAGTTCAATTTTTTGGTTGAGTCTTTCTCTGGTTTTGGTATCCACATAATCCTTGCCTCCGGAAGCGAGTTAGGGAGAATTTCTTCCTATTCAATTTCATTAAAGAGTTTGAGGAGTGTTGCCCTTACTTGTTCTCTGAATTTCTTTTAGACTTCAGCTGTGAATATGTCAGGACCTGAGCTTTTCTTAGAAAATTTTTAATCCCATTTTCAATTTCATTAATTAATATTGGGTTATTCAGAATAGTACATGTAGCAGATTGACAACTTGTAGTCAACTTATAATGTCCAGCTAAACTGAGTAATCATGGCGCTGGGTGTGGGAGGCCCAACTGGAGACTGTTGCCAGCAGCTTAAGAGGCAGAACTGGAGAAAGAGAAAGAGGCTATTGGGAGCTGAATGGCTGTTGGGAGCAGTGGAGATATGCTGGGAACTGAGAGGCTGTTGGGAGCTGATAGACGCTGTAAGGAGCTGATGGTTATTTTGGGGTTTTTTGGGTTTTTTTTAAATTTATTTTAAAAGTAAAAGAACAAAAACATATTAACAAACAGACAACAACTTACAAAGTAGCATGGGAATAGTACAATCAAAACTGAATTACAGACAAGGTGACAGGGAATTAACAATAGTTGTTGTATTACATATTGATAACTTTAAAGTGTATACTCAGGAAAACAAATATAGACATGCAAAATTGATGAAACAAATAATCATTAACTGTTCCTCACAATAAAGCAACATAAATCAGTAGTACAACTCTTAGCTATCCTGCATATACATACATGCGTACATAATTATCCCTTTCTTCTTTTTCTCTTTCCCCTCATCCCATTTGCACTTTACTTTTGAGCAGTTTCCTTTCATACCTCTTTATTTATATTCTCACTTTCAGGTTCTTACACTAGTGATATAATACGTTGTTTGCACATGCACATCTGATTTATTTCACTTATGAGTATGGTCTATAGTTGTGACCATTTACCTATAAAAGCCTCAAGTTTGTCTTTCTTTATAGCTGAATAATATTCCATTATCTACAAATGCCACAGTTTCTCTATCCAGTTCTCAGTGGAGGGACATTTGTGTTGCTTCCATGATTTAGCTATTACAAATTGCGCTGCTTTAAAGATGGGTGTACATATATTGCAATACGATGTTTTCAGACCTTCTGGGAAAATAGCCAGAAGGGGAATAGATGGGTTGAATGGGACTTCTAGTCCTAGTTTGCTGAGGAATCTCCAAACTGATTTCCACAGTGATTTCACCAGTCTGCATTCCCACCAGCAGTGGAAAAGAGTTCCTATTTCTCCACAGTCTCATCAGCATTTGTTATTGGTTGATTTCTTAATGCTAGCCATTCTTACTGGGGCAAGGTGAAATCTCACTGTTGTTTTAATTTGCACTTCTCAAATGTCTAATGATATTGAACATTTTTTCATGTATTTATTTGCCATTTATATTTCTTTATCTGAGAATTGTGTATTCATCTCAGATGCCCATTTTTGGATAGGGTCTTTGAATTTGGAGGGGCTCATGTTTTTTAATTCTTTATATGTTTTAGATAGAAGACCTTTGTCCAAAGGACAGTCTGCTAAATTTTTTTCCCAATGTGTGGGTCTTCTTTTTACTCTGCTGGTGATTTCTTTAGATGTGCAGAAACTTTTCAGTAAGATGAGATCCCAGGTGTTGATTCTTTGAAGTATTTCCCGAGCAGTTTAGTTTCTGTTCATGAACCCGTGACATTTCTGTGGGATCCAGGCCCTCCGCTGGATTCCTTGATCTTTGTTTGGATAGATTTCCTGCACCTCTTGTATATCATTCTTTCGGTGATTATTGTAAAGAATCTTATAAAATATGTGTCCTGTTTTGCATTGGTCTCCCTTGCAAAAATAACCCCCGAAACAACACGGTACATATCTAGGAATCTGTCAATTTCTTCTGTGTTGTCCATCCTGTGTGAGTAAAGTCGGGCTTCGATGATGTGAATTTCTATAGGGTCTGCAGCAGCTTCACCCTTTCGTTTGTTATTCATTTGAGGTTTCTCTTTCCTTTTTTGATAACGTTAGCTAGGCATTTATCAATTTTATTTATTCTTTCAAAGAACTAACTCTTTGGTTCATTAATCTTTTTGTATTGTTTTCTTCATCTCAACTGCATTAATTTCTGCCATGAGCTTTATAATTTCTGCTCTTCTTTGGGCTTTGGGCTTGACACGTTCTTTTTCTAAAAATTTGAAATGTAGCAGTAGACTACTTATTTGTTCTTCTTCTGTTTTCCTGATGTGTGAGTTCACCACTATAACTTTCCTACTGAGGACGGCCTTCAGTACAACCCATAGATTCTGGTAAGTGTATTTACATTTTAGTTTCTTTGTAATGCTGTTTAATTTCTTCTTTATTTTTATCAGTGGCCCATTGGTTTTTCTGGAGTCTGTTTTTTTTTTTAATTTTATTTTAAAGACAAAAGAATGGAGACATATGAACCAGAAAAGCCATAAACAATACAGAAAATACAAAATTATACAGAATATAGTAGGGAATTAGAACTGGATGTTGTATTACATAGTTATCTTCACATTAGTTAACACAAAAACATTAAAGGAAATACCAAATTATAGATAAGATAGTAGGGAATTTGCAC
>PVLD010010984.1:0-67648 GCA_004027595.1 Dinomys branickii | reverse complement strand
AACATGCACATACACCTACACAGTTTTCTTACATACTACAATTTCTTCAAAGAATCTGCAGCATTCGGATTCCTCATTACCTGAGGAAGACATGAAAATTAAAGGACACTTTTTCCCCCAGGGCATCACATTTCTTGATCTTTCAAGAGCCCAAACTTCTGAATGTAAAAAAGTTAAGAACCTGAAGAACTGAAGCACATATACTGTGTTTTAAAGAATGCTTTCATTATTTAAGAAGGCTTGGGAATACAGTAAAAGAAAGATACCAATTCCACAGTGGTTGAACTAGGGTAAAATACATTCCACTCTCACTTCAGAGTATAAAAGCGTAGCACTGTGCTGTACGGAGGCTTGCCCATGGTCAGAGGCTTGACTCTTTCAGAGCCTCAGTTAGCATCATTTTAAATTGGGGGTTCAGAAATGCTCATCGCTGTACCACTGATAGGCTCCAAGCTATGGCTTCATCCTCTGGATGCCAGGTTACAGGAAGCAAGAGAGTCTTTTAGCAAAGGTATATTCACTTCTCTTTTTCAAGGTAAGTAACTATAACTTGGTTTCTTCTCTAATTTATAGGTCCTTGGTGAAAGAAGAAAGAAGCAACTGGCACAAATGAACTTTATTAATTTTTACACCAATTCAAATTTCATAAAATCTGTTGGCATATTGCAACCAGCCATTTAACATGGAGCAAGAGTCACCAGTTTTCTGGTACACATTGTATGTTTCCTGCAGTCAGTTACTAATCAAAAGTACTTTATTTATGGTCAGTTTTGGGGAGAAAATTCTGTTACCATTGATAAAGATTTAGCAGAAGAGAACCCAGAGCATGTTCAACAGGGCTGCTCCATCCTGATAAAATTCCAAAGTCTTCCAAAGAAAGAAAATTGTGATTGTTGTTCTTGGGTATTCACAGCTACTAATAGTCCTTAATGTAAGTGAAATTGCTTACAAATTGATCAGTGTTATGGTCTTGATATTCACCATTCTATTTTATATATAACTCAATACTCTTCTTGTAGCATTTTTCTTTTTAAATTACCTATGAAATCCTCAATTTTTAGATGGTCTTTCAATGTGTCATAGCATCTTGCTTGTTCCTTCATTAATATGTTAAGTAAGATACGTGACATGAATTAATTTTCTACTTGCCTGAATGCCAGGATATTTTATCTTCCTGAAAATTATGATTTACCAATAGCAATTCATCTACTTTAATGGCACTATCTGAAAGCTGTTCGCATCACATATATTCATAATTTCTGGTCATAACTTGGTAATATTTGACACCAAAAATAGCAAAGAAATACAGTCATTTTATGATGGCAAACCCAATTTAAATTCATGAAATTTTGTAAAAACCAAAGGTGAGAACCAGTGAAGTCACTTATCAGGTTGTACTTTATCAATCATAGTAAGTTTTCTAACTTTGGAGAAATTAAGTTACACTGGGCTAGTTAATAAAGAAAGATAAAAGCAACAAAATGTTAGAGTCTAAGGTTTATCCTGTTATTTGAGAACCTAATATACCCCCTAAATTGAATCCCATGTAAAGTCTTCTGAATTGTTTGAGAAGAATTTAAGAGTGGATGTAAGAGAAATGTCTTGCTTCGGGGTAGACTCACGGTATTAAACCATATTTTACACATGTGGTCAGCTTAAAACTGAGAAGGCTTCATGGGATATTGGATCACAAATCATAAAAAACTTGTCAATTACCTTAATATAGGAAAAATTAACAACCTCTATTTGGATTGACTTCTAATTTAATCAGGTCATTTCCTTTATATACTTTGAGTGCTTTTTATAAATTGTTTACTTAATCATTTACCGTAAATTTTCCCTTAAAAATTGATTTATACACTTTGTGGACAAAGCAGACACTATATTATGATAGCCTTAATGTTCTAATAAAGATTAACACTTCTAAAAATAATTGAATTGGAAGAGAAAAAAGCTGGAACTAATTTAAATTAGGTCTCTTATAGATACATGATTGTGTTACTAACAGTTTGCATTTTACATTTTATTACTATCAAGTTCATTTTGAAATGAGCTTCCGTCTACAGAATATCATAATTCATGCTATCACCCTAAACTGTAAGCAATGAAGTGGTTCAATGAAAATAAGGTGAAGTTACAAGTGTCAATACCAAATACCAGAATAATATTACCATATACCTCACAAACTTGTACACTGATAAATGAGAAAACCATAATAAATGTATAGATTCTGAGATATGTATGAATTACCAAAATTGAACAAAAAAGTTGTAAATACTCTGAATATTCTAAGAACAGCCGGTTAACTTGAGAAATTAATAAAAAGAAACCTATCAAGAAAATCTCAGGCTCTGATGGATGTACTGCTTAATTGTACAAGAACTTTAGGGAGGATCTAATGCTAAGTCTCTACCAACTCTTTAATGAAGTTGAAAAGGAAGAAGTACTCCAAGAGATATTCTGGGAAGCTATCTTGAGCTAGATCCTCAAACCAGAAAAGGACCCAAATGAAAAAGAAAACTACAGGTCAGTCTATTTATTGATGCAAAAATCTACAAGATACTGGCAAACAAAATGTATCAAAAAGATCATACAGGGCCGGGGATATAGCTCAGTGGCACAGCACCTGCCCGGCAAGTGTGAGGTCGTGAGTTTAATTCCCAGTATAAAAAAAAAAGATCATATATCATGGCCAAGTTTGTCTCACCCCAGGGAAGCAAACACAGTTTCCTATAGATTAATGTGCCATACCACATAAACAGAAACACAGAAAATCACATGATCATCCCTAAGATGCAGAAAAGGCCTTTGACAAGATTCGACAACCATTCATGATAAAATCCCAGAAGCAAATAGGTACAGAAAAGCCCTATGTGAAACTAGAAGAAGTTATGAATGACAAACCAATGACCAACATCATGCTAAATTGAGAAACTCTTTTGGAAGATTTCCCTTCAAAATCTGGATCAAGAAAAGAATGCCAAAAAAAAAAAAAAAAATGAATGCCCACTCCCATTCAACAAATTAGTCAAAAATTAGCCAGAGCAATCAGGGAAGATAAAGAAATAGAAAGCGTGATGTATAGAAAGAAAGAAATCAAATCAGCATTAGTTGAAGAAAACTTCACCTTCTCCATGGAAATCTACGAAATTCCACTAAAAGTGTCCTAGAATCAATAACAAAATTCAGTAATTAGCAGGATTCAAAATCTACTCAAAAAATGAGTAGTGTTCCTATATACCAATACCAACCTCATGAAGAAAGACATTAAAGAAACAATATCTTTCAAAAAAGCATCAAGAAAAATTAAATAATTAGGAATTAGCCTAATCAATGAAGTGAAAGCTCTACAGTACAAATTATAGTACTCTGACAAAGAAGATCAAAGACGACACCAGAAAATGCTCTTATTCCTGGACAGGCAAAAGGAGTATAACCCAAATTACTATACTCTCAAAACTGATGTCCAGATTTGATGCAATCCCAATCAAAATCCCAACAGCATTCCTCCCAGAACTAGAGAAAATAATCCTAAAATTCATACAGTAGTAGAAGAGAGTAAAAAACAGCAAAATCAATCCTAGTCTACAAGAACAAGGGTCAAAGCATAAAAATTCTGGACTTCAGAATTATAGTACAAATCACACCACAAAAATTATAGCGCAAAGTTATATTAAAAATCTAAAATGATTAAAAAGAGCATGGCATTGGTAAGAAAAGAGACAAGTAGATCATCGGGACAGAATACAGGGTGCAGAAAGAGCTCCAGTGACATTCAGCTACCAGGCCTTTGACAAGGACGCCGAAAACTTACGCTGTAGGGAAGGTGGCCTCTTTAACAAACGGTGTTGGGAAGAGTGGCTATGCGCACGCAGAACATTGAAGCTAGACCCGTATCTCTCACCATGTATTAAGCTCAAATAAATATGGATCAAGGAAATAAATGTTTAAAAAGAAACACTTAAACTGCCAGAAGATAAAACATGTTAAATTCATGAAGACAGGTCTACACGAGGACTTTCTGAAAACCTAAAATACCACAAGAATCAATAAATGGGATCATATCAAATTAGTGCTCCTGCATAGCAGAGAAAACAATGAACGGAATGAAGAGGCAACTACAGGATGACAATGAGTTTTCCCAGCTATTCGCTGGATTTAGTACCAATATCTACAATAAATAAAAAAATTTAGACACCAAAACAAAAATCGCAACAAAAAGTGAATAGACATATCACAGATGAAGTACAGATAGCTTATAGATACATGAAAACCTGCTCAACATCACTGATCGGTAGAGAAACATAAATTTAAACAATACTGAGAGTCCATCTTATTCCAGCGGGAAAAGCTATCATTAAAACATTAAAGAATAACAAGACTAGCAAAGCTACAGAGAAAAGAAATCCCTCCACATTGTTGGTGGGTATATAAACTAGTACAACCACTATGGAAATCAGTACGGAGAGACCTCAGAAAGCTAAAACTGAAAATTCCTTTTGATCTGAAGGAGTTAAAGATAATATATTAGAGAGATATGTAAATATCCATATGCATAGAGGCAGAATTCATAATAGCTATATCTTGGAAGCATCTTATATTCCCATAAACAGATGACCAGATGAAGAAAAGCAGCATTTATATATAATGGAAAAGTACTTTGTTATAAAGAAAAGTAATTTTAAATCGTTTGCAGGAAAATGAATGCAAGTTGGGACCATAATACTAAATAAATCAGAAACAGAGGCTTAAATATCACATGGCTTCTCTTATATGAGAATCCAAGGTATAAACGAAGAGCAAAATAAAAGATAGACATGGGAAAAATTTCTGCACAACAGGAAACAATCAATTGACTGATGAGAAAGCCTACAGAATGGGGAAATACCTTTTGTTAGCTGCACCTCAGTAGGGAAGTAATATCTACAAGAGAGAAAGAACACAAAAATATTAGATCCCCAAATGTAAATGACACATTTAAAAATAGGAAGTTTAAATAAATATAAAAGTACAAATGGCTATTAAATACATTTAAAAATGTTGAATATCAGTGGCCATTACAAAACTGTGAATTAAACAGCACTGAGACTTCATCTTACCTCAGGCCAAATGGCTATCATCAAGAAATCAAATGACAAGTAGTAGTGAGGGACAAAAGTGTAGCCTTCTACATTTTAGAAGTCCATCATCTGTGGAAATCAGTATGATGGTTCCTCAAAATATCAAGATTAAAAATTACACTTGATCAAGCAATTGCCCTTCTAAGTATCTTCTTAAAAGAATTAAAGATTTCACATTACATGAAAACATGCATACTCATGTTCATAGAAGCACAATTCATAATAGTTAAATCTTGGAAGTGGCTTGTATGTCCATTAATAGAAGAAAGGATAGCGAATTGTGTTATTAATATGCGATGGCTTGATTCTGTGCCATAACAAAGGATATATTTAAGTCATTTAGATGAAAGTGCATGCATGTTGAGAGCTTAATATAAAGTGAAATAAATCAGACACACAAGCTTAAATTTAACATCATTTCTTTTACATGAGAAACGCAAAATATAAATGAAGAGGAAAATAAAAGGTAATAGGAAATAGGAAGATAAATCTTTTTAAAATGTGAAGCGGATCAAGAGATGGAGGGAGGAGTGGGAGGGTAAGGGTTGAGCCAAGGATTGAGATGTGTTATACATGTGCACCAAGTCCCCATAAGGAAAGTAATAGTTATGCTATGGATGCATATACTAATAAAGAACTAAAAACTCAAAGTTAAATGGATCGTGTTATGATGGGAAAAAGAATTTCATCTTGAATTGCTGTAATCTAGAGTACAGTCAATATAGCTCATTAGTCAAGTCTTTGTCTTCTTTGAGAGAGAATATCAGTATTATTTCTTAAGTTTATATTAAAATAATATAGTAATTGGGAATTTTTAAGTATTTAACTTAAAATAGTATTGCAATAAAATTATGTTCCTCCTCCTCTCAATTCTCAGTGATACTGATATTAAAACATCATTACTGTGTGTACTAGTTTTCCTAGGTGAAAAATTCCTGTGTATGCTGAATACTAATTTTAGAGATATCACTGGTATTTCAAATATCTTTGTTTTTATTCTTAATATTACAAATAGAAAATAAGTGTTTTTTCTTCTAAAATATCCCCTTATATAATATGCTATTGTTTCTTTCAAAATTAAAAAAAACTGATTTGCTAGAATAAATTCATAGTATATGTTTTTAGGTTAGGAAACCAAACTTCATCTAAAACTATTAGATGGAAAATTTTATATTCCAGAGTATGGGCAAGGTTCTCCCAGAGGGACCATCCTGTTTGATGACTTCGTATTCTGAAGGTGCAGCAGGATTTGCTAATAGAGAACAAAGCCTGTCCCATGAACATCCCAGGACATAGCACTCGGGTCTTCTTCCCAGGTAACTGGAAGAAACGGGATTTCTAGGTTTTCCTGGACAGAACTCTGCCTTTGATATAACCATGGGATTGTGGTTAGAGCATGCGTGAAGGAGCTTGGTACATATCTTCTAGACTGGGAAATCACAGGTCTTGGTGGTTAACCTTATATAGGAACTTCTGAGAAAAAAATAACAGACCTCACATCCTGAAACAGCACTGCATGTTGTACAAAAGAATCTGACCTCAAAGTCAAGCCACATTTTCCTATTAGAGATAAATAATCATACATTAAACAAGTTCACTCTGAGCCTGATGAAGTGAGATGAGAACCAGATTATTCAGTAACATACACAGTACGAAAAACCTCCCTATTACAACTAAAGTCAATGACTGACTTTTTTAAAGCGACTATGATTTTACTCCCATTTTAATCTTCTCTATAGAGAATTTTTGATAAGTAAATCAGAGAATTGTTGGCACTTTTGGAGAAGACTTTTCTAGAGTGAAGCTACATCTTCAAGTTTCTCCCATAATTACCCATCAAAAGCCTACATCTTTTTGTAGGTTCTGTCAAACACCTTCTGCCTACAGTGTCTCTACATTTTCTCTGGTGAGTTCTCCTTCTTACTACAATGAGTAATATGATTAATTTATAAAACAAGGGTGCTCTCAGTGGTCTTTGTTTGATAGCAGACACCACTAGAAGTGAAAAGTGGCTGGTTATAAATATGTAATATCAACTTGACTTTTAAAAGAGTTAATCAAATTTACAAAGCCACCAGCAATGCATGTGTTTATTAATTTCCCTGCAGATTAGATTTTATGGTACATTTACATTTTAATGTTATAAATTTAATACAAATTTGATGCATTCTATGTTTATGTGGTAGCCCTAGATGTCAATGCAGGTTTGCAGGAAGGAAGTTGTACAATTTCACTGAAATTAGTGAGGAGTAAGGAGACATTTAAGTAGCTGGCAAAATATATCATAGATGAGTTGAATAAAGTCAGTAGCCTATTGGCAGAAGACAGGAGATGAGGGCATGTATGAAATGGAAACAGGGTGTGGAAGTATCTGGCTGGGTATTCCAAGGGAAACCACTTGGGTACACCCTGTTAGTGACAGACTCATTCCTGTCAAATATGGCAGAAGATAGAATAATAAACCCGGCGGAGTAAACTGGTACTAGGGAGACTAGAAAAAAGAAGGAGCAGAGAGAGAAGGAAGAAGAGTAAAAGGAGACGGAGCAGGAGAAGGAGTTGGGAGGAAAGGAGACGAACAGGAGGAGGAAGGAGAAGAGGCGGAGAAGGGCAATAACAGCAAAACAGCAGCGGGCCTTGTGCTCTCCTTATCCTCTGCTGGCCAAGGAGTGAAGACTTGCATAGTTGTGAGATTGAAATTTTGATATGAGACTGGACTAAAAATTTTTAACAGCTAAACTCTGAGATTGTATTTAAACACATAAATTCTTCTTTTTCTTTTTTTTGCGGTACTGGGGATCGAACTCAGGACCCTGCGCTTGCTAGGCAAGCGCTTATTCCACTGAGCTATATCCCCAGCCCTTAAACACATAAATTAACGTGAACAGTTGTATCTACTTTGATTATTGGAAAGTATTAGAAAGAACATACCTTAGTGTAGTTCTCAGATAAGTATGGAATTAGACTAAAATGTATGTAGCTGTTGATAGTATTTATTTCTCTTTAAATCTTGTTTGTTTAGAATTACTTTCATAAATAAATCTATTATTCCCGCTACTGGAGAATATATTTCATATCATAAGTTTTTATTAATAGCTATGAATTAGAACTATACTTTCAAATTGTTCTTGCTGAAACCTGTACAAATCTCCCCTAAATCAAATGCTCTGCATGTTGCTGCACATAAATGCAGTTACCCTATTACCCACCCCTCTTCCAGTACTAAGGTAAAAGTAAGTTACACAGAAACTTTGTCTTTGTTGAAATATGAATGACAAGTCAATCAGATGGCTATTTCTTGCTTGTCTAATTTTATTATTATATACTTAGGGAGATGAATAGAATAAATTAGATATTTTTGTTAATAGAATTCAACATTCTGAAGTTTCATTTTAAATGAAATAATCACCTGTATTGATGTAATGCATCACGTAGGAATTCCCTTCAAGTGACAAGGTCTTTTGTGCTTCACCGGTAAGTAATTTTCTCCTCAGCATTCCTTTCACCTCATAGGCCCCTCCACTTCTAAAATTCATACATACTTAAAGTACATTTTCTAAGCTGTCAGTCCATAACAATAATTTGAAATCGCAATTGGTATGTAATATAAACCTTCTAAAATATTGGTGACCATGGAGAACTACTGTACTCTGTCGTACCTAGTGGCCAGGAAAGATTTGCTACAGAGACAATTAACAGTTTTACTTCATGTACCAAGGTTATAGGTTGGATTAAAATGAGGATTTAAAGATAAATACTCTAGCTTTTCTTTAGGACCTTGTCATGGCTTTTACTGGAATGTAACATGGCATAGTATATTATTTGTAAATGAATGTGATCATGTGATATTTAAAATTTTCATGTAGAAACTTGATTCTGGAGAAAAGTTTGTATTATTTCACGTAATTTTTAGTTCTTTATTTTAAAACTACTTTTAATTATGACAAGTTATATTTTAGGGTAACAGTTAGAATAATCTTACATACGTATGTTCCACATAAATGGTATCACTAAATTAAAATAGCCAAATTAACTTATTTTGATTTTTAACAATGGACTAGGATTTTCTCGATACAGCCTTACAACCAAAGCTAGCTACTTTCACACAGCATTTCGACCTCTTTAACTCTTTAATTTAACTTGATATTACAGCTTTTAATTCTCCAACCTATTTGAAACAAAGAATCTACAAACATTCTTCGATTTAAATAAAAGAGTTATTAAGAAAGACAGTTATTCTTGGATCTAAATGAAAGAGTTATAAAGAAAGACAGTTTTTGGGACTTTGTAGGCAAATGGTCAAAATTGGAAACCATACTCATAAGTGAAATAAATCAGCGGTACATGAGCAGACAACGTATTGTATCACTGGTGTAAGAACCTGAGGGTGGGAATATAAACTAAGAGACATGAAGGAAATCTGTTCAAAAGCAAAGAACAGATGGGACGAGGGAAAGGAGAAAAGAAAGAGGCAAAAATGTATGTATGTATGTATGTATGTATATACATGTGTGCAGGAGGGCTAGCATGGTTCTACTATTGTATTATGTCACTTAATGCTAGGGAATAGTTGATGACTTCTTATTCCATCAATCTTGTATGTCTGTATGTGTTATCCTGAGCATGCACTTTGAAGATATCAATATGCAATGCAGCAACTATTGTTGGTTTCTGTTGCTTTGCCTATAATTCAATTCTGATCATACTGTTATTGTGCTACTTTGTGTCTCTTTGTTAATGCTTTCCGGTTTCTTTTTTTTTTTTTTCTGTTGTTGATGCAGTTCTTTTTCTATCACACTTTAAAGGAAGGGAAAGAAAGAGAGAGGGGAAAAAAAGAAAAATTATATATATAAAAATATGTAAGAAAGTAAGTATGTATGTACAGCATATCTTACATAGTTGTATTACTGACTTAGGTCACTTTATAGTAAAGAATAGCTGATGATTAATTGTTTGATCAATATTGCACGTCTGTATCTATGTTCCTGAATATACACTCTGAAGTTATCAATATGTAAAGCAACAACCATTGTTGATTCCCTGTCACCTTATCTGTAAATCAGTTTTGATTGTACTATTCTTATGCTACTTTGTGTCTGTTTGTTAACATGTTTTTGTTCTTTTACTTTTAAAATAAAAAAAGAAGCAATTTTTCACTTTGTTGAGTTTCTTTATTATACTTTCATGTTCTTTTTTCTATTTTTATTATTTATTTCCTTTTACTTTCTTTGAGCTTTATTTACTGCATATATCCTTACTTAATAAAATAAATAATGAGATAAAAAATAAATAAATACATAAAAGTTATTAAGAAGTAGGTTCTAGAATATTAAAAAATTATTAAACTGGTTTGTTGTTTTAATCAGTAAGTTGTCTTGCACCTTAAAAACTATAATTTCAGCATTTAAATCAGGCATATATGGAAGAATGCTATCAAACTTTACATGAAACAAACATAAACAGTAGTGCATCTCTAAATACATTATATTTAGTAATTTACATAGCTTAATAAGTGCTTCTCTGTAATGTTCATGTTTGCAATAATATCTGGTACAAAGGCACTCTGTGCTTGGTATACTCCAAGAAAGAAGATCAAAGAACTTAGAATAGGGAGTGATTTTATTCAATAAATCACAAAATGAAAGAGTGTGAATTTTGTTCCATATACTTCATCATTTAAGTGGTCATTTAAAGATTTTCAATAAACCTAATTATTTTATTATATTTCTGCTAGTGCATTTTAAAACATTCACAAAGAAAAACAAAAATATGTACTTAATATGGGAGTCATTAAGCATTATTTTAGCCAGGGGTAGATGCAGAAATTACCATCTTGTACCATTTTACTATCTCCTCTACATTCTCTACTATGAGTGATATTAATTTAAACCAGGATTCTAAGAAAAATAATCATAATGATGAAGAGAGAGACATTTTTATTCATTGGAGATTGATTAATGAGATCAGTTTAGA
This sequence comes from Dinomys branickii, assembly GCA_004027595.1. Classification (NCBI taxonomy): domain Eukaryota; kingdom Metazoa; phylum Chordata; class Mammalia; order Rodentia; family Dinomyidae; genus Dinomys; species Dinomys branickii. The sequence continues at coordinate 56,558 of PVLD010010984.1, read as the reverse complement.
TGGAATTTTGTAGGGAATATCAATATTACATGAAACTATTTTGGAATAGGGTCAAAGTAGAATTAAACCAGGTTAGATGAAAATGATATTATTTGTCCTCTTTGCGGCAATATAAGATACCTTGAACATCAGGTGACATGGGAGTTCAATGGAAGAGAATTCTTTCATAAGTCTTGCAATATTTTTCACAAGTGTAAGCACACCACATGCATGCTTATTGGAATGTCACAGGGAAAAACACCCTCCTTATTTTATCTCTCACTATGTTTCAATATCAGCCCAACTCTGTCTTCCCTCATACATTCTTTACCAATGTCTCGTTGCTCAAATGCCAACTTTAATGACTGTACGAACATGTTTATAGTAAGAACATGTTATTTCTAAGAACAAAGTTCAATCACTTAGATGAAGTTGACCTGGTTGTTTACTTCAGGCTAGATTCTCTGGGTTTGTAAATAAAGGTACATAAATTGCTGGGCTAGCCTATTCTCTTTTCTTTTTTAATTTTAAGGAGAAAAACAATCAAAACAATGATATAAAATTTCAAAACAAGATAGTAAGAGAGTAACAATGGTTAGTATATTGCTTATTGTTATCTGCAATGTAGTTGCACAGATTACAAGGTATAGGCATGAAAATTGACAAAACAATATAACACAGAAATTGCTGTTCAGTGAAATAATAGAAATTAGTAGTAAACTATCTTAACAACCATATAATGTATATGAATGTATACATATATAAACATATATCTTAACAGTAATGTGTATGTATATAAATACATACATGTGATATTTAAGAGATATATAATATGCACACATATTTTTAATTTTCTTTTCCATTCATTCTTTTCTCCTTTTCCCCATTCTGGTATCTCTTTACTTTTGAACATTTTCTTCCCACTTCCACATGGCTGGTGTACATTTTGAGTCTTGTTTATTCTTTCAGCCTTTTACACTAGGGAGACAGTATGATGTTTACATATGTAAGACTGATTTATTTCACTTTGAGTATGGTCTGAAGTTGTATCCATTCACTTTTAAAAGCCTCAGGTTTATCATTCTTTATAGCTGAGTAGTGCTTTATTATACAAAAATACCACAATTTTCAATTATGACAATTTTTATTCCATTCATTGGTTCATGGGCATTTGGGTTGTTTCCAAGATTTAGCTATTACAAATTGTGCTGCTACAAATATGGGTGCACATATGTTATTGTGGGATGATGTTTTTTAATTCTTCTGGGAAAATACCCAGAAGGAGAACAGCTGGGTCAAATGAGAACTTTAATCCTAGTGTTTGATGAATCTTTACACTGATCTCCACAGTGGCAAGTTGGAGAGGGGTTCATTTTTCCCCTCAGACTGCCCAGTATCTGGTAATGGATGACTTCTTGATGACAGCCATATTTTCTCGAGTGACAATGAATCTTGTTGCTTTAATTGGCATTTCTTAAATGACCAATGATGCTGAACATTTTTAATGTATGTATTTACTATCTGTATTTCTTCATCTGAGAAGTGCTTATTTATATCAGCTATCCATTCTTGGGTTGGGTCTTTAAATTTGGGGGGTCTGATATTTTTCAAATCTTTATATGTTCTACATATAAGTCCCTTGCCTGAAGGACTGTCGGCTAAAATTTTTCCTACTCTGTGTGTTGTCTTTTCACTCTGTTAGTGATTTATTTTGATGTGCAAAAGCTTTTTAATAGGATGAGTTCTCAGTTTGCATTATTTTCCATGCAGTTTGGGTTTTGTTCAAGAAGTTTGTGCCTACACCTATTTTTTAAGATTTCTACCTAATTTCTCTTCCAGTAGATTCAGTGCTTCTGTTTTAATATTTTGATCTTTGATGCATTTGACTCTAGTTTAGGTGATAGACATAAGTGTAGTTTTAGTCTTCATCATGTATAGAGCCAGGTTTTCCAGCACCAGTGCTTCTTGGCCTTTTGCCTAAGATGAAGTGCTTAGTTCTCTTCAAGTTAAATGAGTTTAGGAAGATTGCTTTATACACAGACACCTTTCAAAACACTTTAGCAGAAGCAGTGAATTCAGGGAGGATTATAGCTGTTTTCACTAATGAATTAACTGATATTGGTTTTCTTATCTTGATATGGTGTTCAGCAAATAACCTACCATACAGAAAATTAAAATAGAGAAGGAATATCTAGATTTCTTTCTCAAAGACCTAATGCCTATTTTGCAGATAAATTATTTTTCATTATCTTTCTAAAACCATGTTTCATCTCCGACATGTTTGCACCTTCATATCAGTATCAGAAAACATTAATGTTCAAGGTTCCAGTTTGAGTTGCAATTATTAGAAGGCGGGTTTTTCCCTCAGCTTCTCATATGTACCACAATCTTTCTTCCTCTTCCCCTCACCACTCTCTCTAGGTCTAGGGATAATTTGAGGGATCTAAAATCTCAGATCTTCAGTTCCAATAGAACCCCTCCTCCTGCACATGAGCATTCACGTATGAACATGACAGAGTGCGTGCGCACCCACACACACACACACACACACACACAACATTAAAGGGACAAAAACACAAATTGTCACTTGACAGCTTAAAGGACAAGAGTCCTTTAAGGTGTGAGTGATGGGCACTTTGTCTCAGCAATGACCAAGTGACTAATATAGAAAATGTCGGATGTGTTTTTATTCAGTCTTTACAGCCTTAACATTATGATAGCTAATCTTATACATCAACTTGGCTGGGTCACAGTGCCTGGATATTTAGTCCAAAACTACTCTCAGTGTTTCCTGGAAGGTGTTTTTGAATGAGATTAACATTTAAATAGGTGGATCTGAGTAAAGTTGATTACTCTTCATAATATGGGTGACCTGAATCCAATCAGTTGTAGAGCTTAATAAAACAAGGACTGACACATAGAGCTATGCCAGATAGAAAAGAAAAATGAAGAAATTCTGCCAGTTAATTCCTTTTGGATTTAAACTTTAAATCTCCCCTGTGTCTCCAGCTTATTTGTCTTCCATCAGATTCCAGATGCACCAAGCCTGCACAATTATGTATGTAAAAAGCAGCCCCCATACACAAGCACATACATTCTGTCGGTCCTGTTTCTCTGGAAAACACATATGGCCCTCTGGACCAGGCAAAATGAGATAATTCTAGGAGGTTCCCTGAACACCTAGCTGCTGAGCATCAGATCATGCATCAAATGGATTTTCCCCTGGGGAAATTAAATCTCCTCCCAACACTATTTGACTTTTTGGTGTAGGTGAATTTTCCATTGAGTTACATTAAATGTCAACCTTTTCTCTAAAACTTGCCATAATTCCTTTAGATAGAGTTATAAATTCACTTTTATGCTTGTTGCACTATTTCCATCCACATCAAACACAGTATTTATCATATTTTAGTGTAGGCCAAAAGACACTATATTTCTCCTACTACATTAGAGTATAGGTTTCTAATGGAAAATTAAAGCACTCTGTATGTTGCCTGGGGTATCAAAAAGATTTCATGCACGTCTGTTAAATGCACATATAAATAATTGAAGTGATTTTAAATGTTTTCCAAATTCACTCAAGCTATAGCCAAGTCTGGGTGCTGATAGAAGTAATAGCCATATAAAAACTAAATATCGTCAAAAGAGAAGTGGCATGTTTTTCTTGCTTTTGTGTTTAATCTCATTTTTAATGTCATTTTTATGTACGGTTTACTTAACAATATAAAATCTAAATTAATTGATTAACATAGAAACTGCTAAATTACCTACATTTTTAGGACAGCATAAGTACGTTGTGTCATAAGAATTTCTTACTAATAATAAAATAAGTATTTATAAAAATTTATATACAGTAAAATATTGAATAACTCAAATTATTTCTCTTCAACATAGCAAAATTTTTACTACATCCATGGGATCATATACTTATCTTTTATATTTGAAATTAAAATCTGATATTTGAATTTTTTTGCATGTATCTGGACTTAGATAGTCCTTGAAAATCTTGACCATATAAGTTAATTTTAGATGGTTGCCATAGTCAATTATCACAGATGTAGTGGTTTAAAAACCCACAAATTAATCATTTTACATTTTTTATTTTAAAAAGAAAAGGACAAAAACAAAATAACAAAAACAAAACATAAAAACTATAAAAATGATACAGAATTTCAAAACAAGATGATAGGAAATCAGCAATGGTTGTTGTATTACTTATTGTTACTTTCAAAGTAGTTGCCCAGATATCCAGATATAGGTATGCAAGATTAAGCAGACAATTAAACATTAACTGTTCCTTTCAATAAACCAACAAAAATTAGTAGCACAATTATCTTAGCTAGCTTGTGTACATATACATATACTTTTTCCTTTTCTTTTTCTTTCTTTCTTTCTTTCTTTCTTTCTTTCTTTCTTTCTTTCTTTCTTTCTTTCTTTTTCTTTCTTTCTTTCTTTCTTTCTCTCCTTTCCCTCATCCCAGTTGTTCTTTCCTATTGAGCAGTTTCTTACATTTTTTAAGTCAAAAATCCAGAGAGTTTAACCAGGCATGGTGGCACACTCCTGTAATCCCAGTACTCGAGAGGCTGAGACAGAAGGATCACTGAGAGTTCAAGACCAGCCTTGGCTACAAAGTGAGTTCAAAGCCAGCCTGAACTGCACAGTGAAACCTTGTCTCTAAAATACACACACACACACAAATCAACAACAAAAGAAATCTGGTGAGTTTCCCCAGACTAAAATCAAAGTGTCAGCAAGCCACATTCTTTCTGGAAGCTCTAGAGAAAAGTTCCTTTGCTTGCTTTTTCCAGCTCCTACACAGTCGTGAAAGCCACATTCCTTGACTGATGTAGCACTAATGATAGGAGTTTTCAACACTGAGGAAATGGTTTTGCTTTTAAATGAATTTTAAAATTATGCTTGCTAATTATTTTGTGTGTGTGTATGAGTCTCTGAAGAATGTTTTCTGTCTTGATCTGCTTTACTTGCCTACTTGTTTGCTGAAAGGAAAATATTGTGCCTAGGAAAGCAGATTGTCATTTTTGTAGTGTTTAGAGCAATGATTCTCCAACATTTGGTTTCCAGCTCCCTTTTAATATTCTTAACAATATTGGAGATGCCAATTAGCTTTTAATATGAGTGATACCTATCAATATTTACTGTAGTATTAATTCAACCTGACACTTTAAAAATATTTTATTACTTTACATAAAATAACAATAAACCCATTACATGCTAATATGAATAACCAACTTTTTGAGAAACGTATTTTTCAAAACCAGATAGCATAGTAAATAGAGTAAAATGTCATACAGTTTTTGCAAATATACTTAATGAGAGAGTAAACATGAGAAAATTGTGTAGTTCCTTAGATTTGTCTTGGAAATAGTGTTTCTATCACACACCCTCTGTGTCTTCAGGAGCACAGCTAGTGAGCTGGTGAGCCGGCATGTATCTAGCACTTGACTCCTCGAGATGCTGCCTGAAGGCCAGACTGTGTGTGTGGCTGTGCTGGTAGAAATGCTGCAACAGAATATAGCTTTCTAAGATGCTTACATTGCACTGACTAGTGGGGCTTGTATACTGTGCTTTGAAGGTGTGTCTCCAAAATCATTTGTTAGAATCTAGGGCCTAATATGAGATGATCAAGCCATCCAGGCACCACAGTCACGAATGGGTTAATGCTAAGAGCAGAAGTTTTCTTATCTCAGGAGTGGGCTCCTGACTCCCTTTTGCATGTTCTTGCTCACCCCGTCCCTGCCTTTGCCTCTGCTTGCTTTCTGCATTGTGTCCTGATGGGGCACAGAGTGGAGGCTCTTACCAGACATCAGCCTGTTGATCCCAGACTCTCCAGCATTCACAGTTATGAAGAATAACTTTCTCTTCATTACAAATTTCCAGGCTCAGTCGTTCTCTTTTACAAGCACAAATAGATAACATAGTATACTACTGGACCAAAAGAGGCATCTGAAAAAGGTTAGTTATGAAATTGAAAAGTAGGAAGTCTTTTCTAAGGGTTCTATCATATTTTAGAAAAAACAAGAAGCTTTCAGTCTCTAAATACTTGTTATCTGCAAATCTAGAAAATGATATAACATCAAAATTCAAAATTAAGCTTGAGGCAACAGTTTTTCTTAATAACAAAATAGTATGGAAAAGTGAGAACTCATAAGTACTAAAAACCATATTTTATTTATTTTTTCTAACTTAATATATTCCAGGGGTCTTTATCTTCTGTTTTTCTTTTTGTTGTTGTTGTTGTTTTTTTTTTTTTTTGGAAATGTAGTATGAAAGTTCATTCCAGAAAGTAAAAGTAAAGAGTGGGATAGAAACTAGCTCTGCAGAGCGAGCTTGGGCTGAATAAACAGAAAAAGAGGGTAAGAGCCAAGGTACAAGTGCACGCTGCCTTTGGGAAACGCAGTGTGGGTGATTGTACAAAGCTACGGCAGCCATGAGTCTTCATCTTGTAGCGGTACTGGGGATCGAACTCAGGACCCTGTGCTTGCTAGGCAAGCGCTTATTCCACTGAGCTATATCCCCAGCCTGAGTCTTCATCTTAACAGCCATATTCTTATTTTTATTTGAATAAGGTTAAGAATGCAACTCATCAGAGCCTACAAAAGGACTTGGTTATTTTGACTTTGGGGAAGAGCTAGAAGTCATGTGATGCCAGACTTAGAAAATAAAACGGGAAACAACTCACTCTAATGCTTTAAAGAGTCTGACTTTCTTTTAGGTATTACTCAGCAGCAGTATTCATTGAATTTTTTATCACATTTTATAAAGATACAAAATGGGACTTGCAGAACTGCTTCAGAAAGTGGAAAAAATGATGAGAATAGTGTGTACAAAGTGAGAGTGAGTATTCTGAGAGGGATTCATAGTTATGTGTCTTTATTGTAGTACATTTTAACAATTAAACATTTACTTTATATATTCATCACCCTTTGTATATTCAATAACTTATAATGTTTCCTGATTTTTTTATCTTAAAGAGAAAAAGCAATGAAAACAATGATACAAAATTTCAAACCAACATAGTACGAGAGTGCCAATGGTTAGTACATTGTGTATAGTTATCTTCAGAGTAGTTGCTGAAATTAAAAGACGCAGACATGAAAAACTGATCAAATGATACAAGCACAAACCTTTCTGTTCAATAAACTAGATAGAAATTAATAGTATAGTTATCTATCTATCTATCTATGACCCTTTTCTTTCCTTCCTTTTTCACTTCCCCTGTCCCACAGCAATTTTTCGAGTATGTGCATTACCACTGTATTGGTTCTTCCTACTCATAAAAAAGGATCTTTCCATTTTCTGGTATCTTATTCCATCCTCATTTTCAGAATACTATAATTTTCAATGCAGAGATTTTTTACTTTCTTTGCTAGATTGATTCCTAAGTATTTCATTTTTTGTTGCTATTGTGAAATTTGTTGCTTCCTTAATTTGTTTCTCAGCATGTTTGTTGTTTGTGTATAGGAAGGCTATTTATTTTTGAATGTTGACTTAGTATCCAGCTGTGCTACTAAATTTGCTTATCAATTCTAGGAATCTTTTGGTGGAGCTTTTGAGAGTCTTCTACATAGAGTATCATGTCATCTGTGAATAATGATAATTTAACTTCTCCCATTCTTACCCTTATTCATTTTATTCCTTATATAATTGCTCTGGCTAATGATTCCTGAGCTATACTAAATAGCCAAAGCTTGGAAACTACACAAATATGGATAAATTAAAAAGGTGTGAGTTTTTTAATACACCAGAGTACTACTCAGCTATAAAGAAGAATAAACTTGAGACATTCTTAGGTAGACATACCTTGAGACCATATACTTAAGTGAAATAAACCAGACACACATATCTAAATGCCATATTGTTTCTTTGGTATGAGAAACCAAAATGTTAAAAAAGGACCAAAGTGTATAATAGGTGAAATAAGAAGAAATGGCACAAAAGAATGGAGAGCTCAGTAGGAGTGAGGGAGAAAGGAAGGAAGGGTAAAGAAACAAAACAATAAAAGAAGGATAAAATAGAAACAAAACTTTGTAAATAAGGAGGGAGAGAGGGGTTGAAGGGATAGGAGGGGATTGACAAAAAAGAGAAACCAGAATGTATCACATACAGGTATAAATGTTTTAAGAACATGGTAATTATATATAGCTAAATTGCACCAATAGCTTAATTTTTAAAGAAAAGAAAAAACTAGACTCTGTAATCTAGATTTACTATTTCATGCAAATAGAAATAGGAGTGCTTTTATGATCCTGCCAGAGCTATACAGTAAAATTGAAAATGTAAACAGTTTCTAAGGCATGGAGCATTAGGCATGACAAGACCCTGGCATGTGGGAAGGGGAAATGGAGGGACAGCACGGGGAAGCCTCCAGCTTCCTAAGGTAACAGCATTTCTGACTGTAGATCCTAAAAGAATCTCAAATAACTCCACCAGCAGATTAGTCAGGAATGTTTTGTTAAGCAAAACTATTCCTCAAGGAAAAAGATAAATATTACAATGTTGGCCAATCAAATAATACTTGCCATACATCCAAAGAAGTGGGAAAATTAAAGACATATTTTTTTAAAAGCCCCTCAACCAAAATCAGAAAAAACAAGAAACAGAAAAAAAGCATTAGGATGCATCCTCAACTGAGGAGAAACTAATTGTGCAGCATTTGTTGTATATGTTTCACAGATTTAAACAGGAAAATTATAGTTTAAAATATGAAAATATCCAAATGAAATACATATGTAAAATTGAAAACTACAATCTCTAGGTTAGAAATACATTTCATGAGATAGGCATAGCAGCAGCAAAGATTGAAGTTGAAAACAGCAAAACTAAACACACAGAAAATAATAAATAGTAGGAATTTAATTATAACTATTATGAATTACAATTCTAGGTTGTATTTTTAGAACAGTTGAGTGAGGGTGTTGCTTTCTTTTTCTTCCTCTCTCTCTCTTTTCGGTCTTTTTGAGACAGAATTTTGCAACGCAGTTCAGGTTGGCCTTGAAGTCATTTTATAGCCCAGGCTGGACTCAAAATAATGGCGATTGTCCGACCTCAGTCTCCTGAGTGTTGGGATTACATTTTCATTTCAAACTTGTATCTTCCATTAACAGCAAAAAGAAAAAGTGCTTTTCTTTGAAGACACTCAATCTGTGGTAGGGGTACTTTTTAACGTTGGCCTAGGAAATTAATATGTCTCCCAAATATCTGGAAATGCAATAATACAATTGCGAATATATCAGGGCCAAATGCAAAATCAAAATGAAAGTGTTTTGAATTTAATGGAAATAAAAATATAAAATCTCAGAAAGTTGACATGGCTAAAGCATGGTTGGGAAATAGGCTGCAATTAGCACTTATTAATATAAATGGAAAGAGTTAAGTTTCTTCCTGGAGCCCCACCTATCCACAGATACATCCCACACACAAAGAAATGAAATGAAATGGAAAGGAAGAGCAATTTAAACCTAAAATAAACAGAAGATGTAGAATAATAAAACCACACTGGAAAGAGATAAAATTCAGAGCAGAAAATAAAGAGAAAAAATCAGTGCAACCAAAAGTGGGTTCTTTGAATATGTAAATGAAGGCTAACCTTTTAGTTTGAAAAATAGGAATAAGAGTTATCCCTCTTAATTTAATCTGATAAGTGAAGAATAAGAGAAACAGCATACAAATTGCTAATTCCAGGAATGAATCTTTTTATATTTTGAAGAACTTTTAAAATTTGAAAGTATAGATGAAGTTGGAAAATTCCTTAAAACACATGATTTATAAACTTGATTGAAGAAATAATGTTAATATCTGTGTACATATTTAAATGAACTCATGATTTAAAAATTTTCCCTAAATATACTAAGGGCAAAATGCTACACTGGTGTCTGTCACCTATCCAACATTGAAGAAGGAATCATATAAATCCTGCATGTAGTCTTTCCAAAAATTCTATGGTGTCATCCTTACTGATTAATGCTAAAATTCAAACCTATGTTTTTCATAGCTAGATACCAAAATTCTAAACAAAATTTTAGCAATATAATCCAATAATATCTACAAATTATAAAAACCTTAACAATTAGAGTCTATCTCAGGAATGTAAGATGGAATTTATTTTCCAATATAATGGTGGTGGGTGAATAGAAGAATACAGCCAGGTCTGCATGGTAGGCACTTCTGGATGTTACTTTATATGACAAGCACTTGCAGATGTGATTAATGTAAGAATGCAGAGAAAGGGAAATTATTATGGATTACCTGGGGGCCCCAAACGGACTCTTCTCGGAGAGAAATGAGACACAGACAGAAGAGGAAGAGTGGAACCATTGTAAGAGATGAAGTGAAAGGAATCCTCACAGCCACCAGGAACTAGAATAGCCCCAAGCTGGGGTTATGCCCCCTCGCTACAGATCACAGGACTAGATATCTTAATTTTGTCATCAATAATATTGATTCTCAACTATAGTTTTCTAAACTGGTGAGAAAAAAATTCTGTTATTTTAAGGTTGTGGTAATTTGTTATATATCTACAGTAAACTGGTACAATATTATATCCAGTTTGCTAAGTTGTACAGGAAGTTCTTTGAGGTCTTATGTGTGAACATCTCTCTAATCATTTTATTTCAAATAATATTTGTTGATAAGCAAATGAATACATGGACATAAAACAATCTAAAAGATCTCTCCTATGCAAAGTAGTTTTTCAAATAGAGTAAGTTAAGGCAGTTATGTAATTCTTATTTGTGTAGAATAGTGTACCTATAATAGACAGCAAGAAGTTGTATTGTATAATGGAGTAGTTTTCTTTTCTTTTCTTTTTTCTGATTTCAGAATTCAAACTCAGAACCTTGTGCTTACCAGGTATATACTGTACCAATGAGCTATATCCCTGGCCCAATGCAGTGTTTTTCAATTAGTAACAGATATTTATGGGATACTTTAACAGTAAAATATTTCTCCCAAAACTGAAGATATATAATTCCTCAGTAAACTAGTATTTTTGTAAAACCTTTTAAAAATCAGATTTCTCTATGCAATTTTTTATGAAAATAGCTCCTTGGACACCATTTGAATTTGCCTCCATGGTAGAAATAACAGTGTCAGAAGTTGAAAGACATTGTCACAGATCAGCCATGAGCCAGAAAGGTGCTCTGGGGAAAATCACTTCACCTCCTTCACTGCGATCTTCCTTCTTTTGTTTTGAGGTCATGTGTCCTTTTTGTGTTGTTTTGATTTTGTCTTCATTGCTGTTTTTTAGTTTTTTTAATCTTTAAAATAAAAAAATTGAAGAGGAAAATGTATATATTCTCTAATATTCCTTTTCATTATAAATTATATAACTTTGAAAATAATTAGGTTCATTTTGGAATACTATATCACTGGTGAGTACTTCTCAGTTATAGATTCCAATACTACATTTTGATTATATGAAAAGTCAATTCTATATGATGATGATTTGCTCTTATAAACACATACACAATCTACAGAATACTCAAACCTCCTTGACTACATCAATAAATTGTAATTCGGGCTGGGGATATAGCTCAGTTGAATAAGCGCTTGCCTGGCAAGTGCAAGGTCCTGAGTTCGATTCCCGGTACCACAAAAAAAAAAAAAAAAAAAGAAATTGTAATTCTACGCTTCAATCTTCACTGCGATAATATTTTTCTGTAGTAAAATTAATTTATAAACTTGTGCATCTTTGAAAAACTAGAACAAATGAATTAATATGTTTTCTTGTTCGCATGCAGGATAAATGATTCCTTAGAGTGTCTCTTAATGTTACTATGGCCTGTTTATAAGATCTACGGAGGGCTAGGGATTTAGCTTAGTGGCTCAGCACCTGCCTGGCAAGCATGAAGTCCTAAGTTTGATTCTCGGTTCCAAAAAAGAAAAAAAGCAAAGATCTATGGAAAACTCTAACAACCTCATCCATGAAGGACAAGTAATACCCAGATCTTTCAGGGTCATTTTCTGTGTAAAGTATTATAGTATTAGTTGCATGTAAGAAAACTATGACATGTTAGGCAGAATTGTGACCTTGTTAAGGTCTTTATTTGACAATTTGCATAAGGAGATTCAAACCTGTGTTGAATTGACGGAGTAGACACACCATGGCTAACCCTAAGTGTCACCTTGACTGGATTAGGGGGTATTCAGCCAGTACAACATTTCTGAGTGTATGTATAAGGATGTTTGTGAGGATTTTGACATTTAAATCAATTGAATAAGTGGGGAAGATCTGCCAAATCCAATGTGGGTGGACATACAATCAGCTGAAGATCAAAAATATTCCAAAGACAGAGGAATAGTAAAATTGTTTCTCTTTCTTAGGAAGCTGGTATACCACTATTCTCCCACCCTTGGATTTCAGAACTTCAGTGTTCTTTGAGTTTTGGACCTAAAGAGTTGGCCCAGAGCCCTTCTAGTTTAGGCCTGTGTCATGGGCTAAGACTTATGTCACTGTTTTTTTCTGTTCTGAGACCTTTAGACTTTGAAAAATTCTAGCAGCTTACAGGGAGCCTATTATGGGAGTTCTCAAACTCCAAAATCACATTGAGCCCATTTATCTAATAAATCCCACTCATATGTTTAGAAGTAGTTGTATAGATAGATGTTTGTGTTGCTTCTCTGAGGAACCCAGACTAATAAACATGTGAAACTCACAACAATATAGAGTCCCCTTAAACTTTAGATCCATAGTTTTTCATTCTCATATTAATTCCCACACAGTTTCCAGCTATTACTCTGCAAGCATTATTACCAATTTAAGTTTTTGGAGTTCCCGGTAAGTAGCGAGGGACTGTGACTCTGGATTTTCTTGTCACCCCAGATTTGGGATTACTTGTTTTATGACTTCAGTTCTCTCTTGGGTCCAGAACTGCCATTCAGCTTCAGTTTGTTTAGTGTTTTCTTATTATGACTATGTGGGTGACAATTTCCAAAGTCTTCAGGTGTCATAAATAAAACCAGAAGCTCTACAAACTGCTTTTTAACATTAAATTATATTTCTAATCTTCGGAGTTTGTGAACTACATGAAACAATCAGTAGAGAAGCAATGAGATGTTCAACATATTGTCTCATAATGAATTCATCTGATGTCTGCTTCTATCTACATTTTTGTAAATGTAAGTTGCAGGTAAGCAAAGAGATAATTATGACTGGTTCTAAAGTAGATTATCACACTACAATTTACATCATATTTTTCATGCAATTTGAAACTCATTTTAATCTGTTACTTAATTTGCATATGAAGTTGATAAAACAAAAGGCTACAATAAACAAAGAGAAGATGCTGCTTTTCTCATTTTTGTGTGGTATTTAATCTTCAGGTTACACAAGATATACATGCAGTTCTTACAGTAAAGAGCCAAAAACATTCACTTAAGTCATTGTGAAGGTGAGGGATTTAAAGTACATTCAAGGTTTTCTATTTTAAAAAATTACTTCCAGGGAAGAATAATTTTGACAAAAGTTTATTCCAAAAGGGAAGATTAACACAGCCTGATAAAAGACAGATTTAATCATAAAGTTAAAGAATGCATGTGTTTCCCCGCACTTTACTACCAAACAGCTGAAAAGAATTGCAAAGCATAAAATTACTCTCAGAAATACTGAGGAAAGCCTGAAATCAACAAGGGATAGAAAAACAAATAATATGAATGTAAAACTTTAAATATAAACAAATACATGTTTAGCCTTCAAAAAATACATTGCTATTATTATCTTTATCTATAGAAGAATTTATTCCTATAGCAAACACATGGGTCACAAGGAATAGATTTTAAGAAAGATTTTACAATAGAATTAGAAAATTATCCAACTACCTCAGATCCTCAAATATTTGTGAGGGAACATATATTCAATTTCAATAAAAATTTTCTTAAAGATTACATGTGTACTTGTTCCATTTCTTATCTTGAATTTGTATGCTTGTCCTTCTCATAGATCTTTATAGAATAAAGCATTTTTAAATGTTTTTCTGGTGCCAAGGCCCAAGATTAATAATAACTTGAGTCTTCAAAGGAAATAATCACAAGCTAGAAATTAGAAATCATAGACTGTGAATTATAGAATAGTTAGTTGATTGATGCTTACTCCCGTAGAATAGACTAGTGGTAGCTTAAGAGTCTGTGGAATTGATATTTGGTAAATATCAACAGACGTAAATGTAACCCATTTAATTTTTCTATTTCTCTTTCATTGAAAATCAATTTCTAAATTTAATTGCTAATGCCAAAAAATCTGGAAGATCAGAAACATAAACATAGTAGTAATCAAACTGTACAAATGTTTGTATTTCAGATGTGAGAAGATTTAGGAGCAACTTTATTACACATATCAGTTTTGGAATTTTATAAACTAAAGGCTAGCTTAGCGGGGGTCTGAAAAAAATGTTAGCTCTCCGCAAAAACAACAAAGTAGTGAAATTGACAACAGTTTTATGTTCCATATTCTGTGTAATCTATTTTCCATCTTCCTAATTTCTCCAATAACACAATATACTAAATATATTGGAAGAAGTGAAGAATTTTTTTAAAGTAACATGGAGAAAGGTACAAATTCAAATTGAATTAAGAGTTTGTAGGTCCATAAAATAATTACCACAGAGTCACTGCCAGTGGCAATGTAAGTGAATTTATAAGCAGTTTGATTGAGGACAACCATTTGACTCTAAAATTTAATCTGTAAGACACTCTGAGATTTGTCCTCTCTCATCTCCTTCTCATCTTGTGCTATTTTCCCTAAACCTGTCTCACTCTAGTTAGTGCTTTTTTCTGGTTTTATGAGTACCTTGAAGGGATGGAATGATGGTGTGTGCCTACAGCTCTTATTAGAGAGAAATACTCATTTAGATTTCACAGACAGTTCAACATAAAAAAGAAAATATGGTGTTGAAAGTAAAAGGTGCTATATTTGTTTGTTAGGACTATTATAACAAAGCACCAAAAACTGTGTGGTTTAAACATATGAGTTTATTGTCACACAGTTCTGGAGACAGGAAGTATATGATGGAAAAAGAACCAGATCTTGTGCTTTCAGAGGACAGGGAAGAAGACGTGGCCCACACCACACCCTTAGCTGTTGCCGGTTTGCTGTCACTTGGATGTCTCCACACTTGCAGAGGCATGCTCCCTGATTTCTTCCTCCATGCCACATAGTATTCTCCCTGTGTGCTTTTCCACAAAAGACTGTGATCTATTTTATCAGGGGTAAGGGCTTCAACATATTAATGTAGGAGGCACATAACTGCTATATTACCAATAACAGCTATGTGAGATCCAATGATACTATTTTAATACTAAACACTGTATGATTATATAATTATACAATAATGTAAAGTGGTATTTGTAAATTCAGAGTAATGTTAAATGAAGAGCCATGTAAATCTCTTTAAAATGAGATTCTTCCTCCTCTTTTATAGACTTTGTTAAGTAAGAATATTTCTGTGAGAATTAATGATGATAAAGTTTTCAAAAGTTTTCTTATTCTTACAAAATGAAAAAAACCCCTATAATTTAGATCATTATTTATAAAGATAGCTTTTATTTGAGGAGGCAAATTGCCTAACTATAGTTATAGAATAGATTTTACATTAACAGACTCATCATTTGTTTAGGTATTTATTTCTGAAATTGTGAAATCAATGAAATGTAAAAAAAAATACTTCTAGTGATCTTAGAGGATTTTAATTGAGTCATTGTTTCTGCAAAAATTATGATCCTTTAAATGGCAGTCAGAAATTCATATAAATCCTTAGCAACTCATTTCTAGTCCTAAATTGTACTAATTGATCCTAGGGTGGCTAAGGAGTACAACAGCTTTTACAACTACAATAACTAAAGCAAAGGAAAAGGAAAATTTTATTCATGTAATATTTGATTCATTATCACCTTAATTTACTATGCCAATCCATGGTATCTAAGAGGGAATGTGGGGTACACAAAAAGTACACAAATTCATTACCAAAAAAACCCCTATATTTTCCAAGGATATAAACCACTGAAACATAATGTATCTGCATTTCTAAAGATCATACTGAAAGTACTCAAAAACATGCAGTGAATACATTATTTAATATTATTTGTACTATTATCTGATTTACATAAATCCTTTGAAAGTACTTCTGATACTTTGGTGGAAAATATCCCTTCAAGATTTCTATTGCTTCTAGAAAATTATATCCTGCTTAATTCTTGCTACATTGTGTATTTATTAAAAGTGGAGTGATTAAAACAACAATTTAACTATAATTTTCTAAAAGAACTCAATAATATTATATTTGGAGTTCAATTCTATATATGAAGCTAGAGCTTATTAATGAATGTATAGTACAATAATCAAAGATATTCATTTATTCATCTTTAGAATTTGTGAATATGTTACTTTATAAGGCCGAAGTTTTGATACGATAATTTGTACATGTGTTTATAGATAGGATTAAATCAAGGATCTTTGATAGAGACTATGATGGAAAATCCAGGCGGGTCCAATACACTAAAAAGGATCCTTACAGAGGAAAAATTGAGGCAGAATTGGCAGAATGTCTGGGAAGGGAGCATCACAACAGCAGCAGATTTCAGAGTGATGTAACAGTAGCTGTGAAGGTGGAGAAGGAGTATAAGCCAAGGAGTATAAACAACTTCAAAAGCTATAAAAGAAACAAAGTTTTCTCTAGAGCTTTCAGGAGCCTTCAATCCTGCTGACACCTAGATATTAACCTCTTTTGACCTAGTTCAGCCTCCTGACATCCAGAGTAATAAATTTCTGCTACATTAAGCCACCAAACTGGCAAGCATTTGTTGCAAAATCAAGAGGAAAATAAGACAGCTAAATGTTTTAATTGCAAAATACAACTGTCATAAAATATATCTGAGTTAAAAACACAAATTCTTCAAAACACTCTAAGAACTTAACCAACACCATGGGTGACAGTTAAGTTGAACTATCAACTGGATTGGCCTGTGAGTCACTGCGTATGTGGTGAGTCAAGGGGGCTTTACAATGAGTATTTGGTCCCTGGCCTCTTGCTCTTTGGGACTGTTTCTCTCTCTGCTCTCTAGCTCTCATGAGATGAGTCATCTTGCCCACCACATCCTTCTGCTCTCTGTAGCTGCCTTGGAGCCAGGTCATTCAGCACTCTGAATGTGGAGACAAGTTAATCCTCTTTTCCTTTAAATTGCAGGTGCCTGACATTTTCTTTTTACCAGCAATGGAAAGCTGACAAATGTACCACACAACAAAGAAATTGCACTGGTTTTGGCATTTACTCCAGAGGAAAAAAATAAATTCATACAAAAACCCTACACAAATGCCCATTCAAGCCTTATACATAACAGTAAAATTTGAGAAAGATATTTCCTTCAATGTGTGAATAACTGAGAAAATTCTGCTGCATATAGACAATATAATATTACTCAGCAATTAAAATGAGTGAAATTTCAATAGCTGCCACAGTGTGGATGAACCTTGTGGCATCAGAGTGATAAAAGATTTAATACTGTACTGTCCTTTTTCTAAAACTACTTTAAATTGACAGCAAAATTAAGAGGATGTAGAGAAATTTCTCATAAGTCTCCCAATATATGCACAGCTTTCCCAGTCATCATCTGCTAAAATTGATGAATCTACATTAATATACATCATAAACATTCAGAACCTGCAGTTTAGTGTTCTAACTTGCTCTCATGTAGTCTATGGGCTCAGACAAACATCTAATACATGTATCCACCATTATAGTTATACTGATGTTTTTCACTATTTTAAAAAGTCGCTGTCATCAAACAATATAAGCACAAAACTTTTTTTTCAGTGAACTAATAGAAATTAATAATATAATCTTAACTATCTTGTGTCTTGTATTCCATTCCTTTTCTCCTTTCCCCTTTCCAGTTGCTCTTTCCTTTGCAACAGTTTCTCCCCATTTCACAATATCTATGGAATATTCTGGATCTTATTTACACTTTCAGCTTCTTATCTAGGGAGACAATATGATGTTTACAGCTGTGAGTCATTTATTTCACTTATGAGTATGATATCAAGTTTCATCCATTTATGTATAAAATCCTTGAGTTTATCCTTCTTCATAGCTGAGTAGTACTCCAGTGTATAAAAATATCACACCCTTTTTATCCATTCCTCAGTTGCTGGTTTGGGAAGCCTGATTTTTTTTCAATTCCTTCTAAGTTCTAGATATAAGTTCTTTGTCTGAGATACCACTGGCTATAATTTTTTCCCATTCTTTGAGTAAGAAAGAAAATTTCTAAAAAATAAGTTCCCTTTTCTAGTTTAGCACCAGCGAAAACCTGGGCTACTTATCCATTTCAGGGAGATCCAGTGAGAAGCCTAAAGATGTGGCCCTTTGTAAGATACAGTGAAGTTTCCCTCTTTCTTCCAGCCAGCGTAAAGTATTAGGAAGCCTAATGCAAAAGCAGAAATTTCACAACTGATGAACTTTTGGGGTGTTACTATGGGAGTGTAAGCGATGTGGGGAGCAATGGAGAATTGCTCCTCATCCCTGCTGCAGTACACACATGATCTACTTGGAGGCATAACTGTCCCCACCCAACAATAACAAGGAGTCCATCAACTGACCTCCTGTCAAGAAAGGCTAAGTGAATAGTCTGGGTTTCTAAACACACCTGACAAGAATAAGGCAAAAGTCCCCCTTCTCCTGCAGTGCTGTCATGGAAATCCTGCTTCAGCACAAGAATTAATAATATGCTCTTATTACAAGCTACTCAAATACTCAGGTTTTAATCAAAAGCCACTCGTAATACTGAGAACTAGAGCATTCCTTCAAATAACCAGAGAACACAAACCACAAGTGGGCAGAGATATGAGATTTATTTGAAAGAACTTTCAAGACAGTGATCATAAATATTTTTCAATGAAAAATACAAACATATTTAAGACAATTGAAAATCAAACTCAAAAAATAGACATTCTCATGTAATAAGTATTATATAAAGAGATAAACCAAATGGAAATTTGAAAAATTCAGTGAATAAGCAGTAGGAAATAAAAGGCAGAGAATCACTGAACTTAAAAACAAAACAATAAAAATTACTAGTAAATACAACAGGCATTTCTTCAACTTTTTAATTATGCTTGATGGTTGAAACGAAAAGCTGTTATTTCATGTGACTCTAAGTGTCTATACTGGTAATATTTAAAATAAATATAGCATAAAAGGATGTAAAGGGAAGAAAGCTGTCCATACTTTAACTAAAAATAATTATTGTACCAGTAGAAGGTGATGAGTTATGTGCATATAACAATTCATAGAGTAACCACTCAAAACACTGTAGAAATGCATCTAAAGCACTACAGTAAAGCAATACGGAGTTCTAAAAAGTGTTCAAGTAACCCATAGAATAAAAGAAAAATAAAGAGCAATAAAAATATAAGGAACAGGAAACAAAAATAAAATAGCAAATATAAGCTCAAAAACACTAATAACCATACTAAGTGCAAGCTGCTTAAATATACCAATTAGAAGACAAAGATTGACAAAGTTGGCCAAAAACATAAACACATACACTAATGGAACAAAGTGTAGATCCTAGAAAGAAATCCATACCTAATATACAGGTTTTCAATAAGGGTGCCAAGACACATAAAGTGAAAAAAGACTTTTTCTTTAGAAAGTATATTGGGAAACTGGATAGCTACACACAATAGAATGAATTTGAATCTTTTACACTATACACAACACTGTGCTCAAAATGATGGCTTATACACTAGAGCTGACACTGTAAAACCACTCAAAGAAAGCATGGGAGAAAAGCCTTCTCACATTGGTCTTGATGATAATTTCATTGATAGAACATAAAGAGCACAGGCAACAAAAACAAAAATACAAACTAGTGCATCAACTAAAACCTTCTTTACAGCAAAGGAAACAGTCAACAGGGTGAAAGGCAAATCTACAAAAAGGAAAGCAGATATTTGCAAACTATAGACCTGATGTGGAGTTAATTTCCAAACTATATAAGAAATTCCTAGAACAAAAAATGCAAAGTGAAACCACAGTGATATATCATTCACACTTTTTATGTAACTATTACCATAAAAAAGACAGGGATTGATAAGGATGTAGAAAAATCCGAACCCTTGTAGATTATTGATAGGCGCTCAAAATGGCTATGAAAAACAATACACAAATTCATACAAGTAACAATAGATCTACCTTCTGACTCAGAAGTCTCACTTGTGAGTATTTATCTGGAAGAAGTGAGGTTAGGACTCCTTGTTTTAGTGGTTATGTTCACTGCAGTGCTATTTGCTGTAGCTGGCATAAAACAAACTAAACGTCCTCGAACAAATAAATGGACAAAGAAACTGTGAATGACAGATAGGAGATAGATGATAGACAGCCAGACAGACAGGTGACACATAGATATAGAATGCTATCCAGCTATAAAAATGAATGTGTAATATAGGCAGGACTGGTCAAGCTTTGGAACACTATTTTAGTGAAACAACCTGCCACAGAAATAAATACTCTGTGATTTCTCTAATGCAGGTGTGTAAAATAGTCAAGTTTAAAGTTAAAGAATGGATGGTCACTACCAAGGGCCAGAATCTCTGGGGAAGGAAGGAGTTACTAACCAATAGACATACAGTTTTAGACAAGAAAGATGAACAAACTTTGGAAAATTATTGTACAACACTTACCATTCATTTAATACCATGTATTATACACTTTCAATTTTTACAAGGATACATCTCATATTAAGTGCTTTTGCCAAAATAAGATTTTCTTTTTAAAAAATCTGTATAATTTAATATTTTCTAAAATTGATTTACAGCAAATTTAATGATTTAGATATAATTAAAGTAAAAATGGAAAATTAAATACATATAATACAAAGAAAAGTGGTTCTATTAACTGCAGATATATAATAGATTTTAATACGAAGGAAACAGTCAGAAGCAGAGAAGGATGTTACATAATGATAAAAGTTCAGCCTGCCGGAAGGTCACACTGTTCAGTGGCACGTACACAACAATGTAAAATATGTGCAGGAAAAGCTCATAGAACCAAAGGAGAAATAAAGCCAGCCTCGCTCTCCTGCTGCTTTTGCTGTCTTCTGCCACCGTGAGCTGTTGCCCTTCGGCCATGTGCTGATGCAGACGGAAACCACTAAGAACTGTGAGCTAAATAAACCTTCCTATCTTTAATCTTGGGTGTTGAGTTTTAAAAAAAATCCAGTCTCCCCTTGGAGACTTCAAAAGCCCTCTTTCAACAGCTGATATAGCAAGAGCATCAAAGAAACAAAAAGATGACGAAAGGACTTGAAATTACATCACCAGTAGGATCTAACTACACTTATAAAGGATAGTCCAACAAAACAGAACTATGCCCACTTTGAAGCACTATCCATGCATATACCCTTCCATGTTTAGACACAAGACGACTCAACACAGTAAAGGTAACAATTATCAGCATTTAGTGAGGTTCTATAGATGCAAATGAATATTCTAAAATTTATATGAAAAGATAAAGGAACTAAAAAAGCTAAAACAATTGTTAAAAGAAGAATGCAAAGATTGATACAGGCTTGTAAAAATATTTTAAAATCAGACATATGATGAAAAAGGCCTCCTGCCTAGAACATATGAAAAATATTCAAGCTCTGTATTAAAGGAAGCAAACGAGCAACTAGAAAGCAGGTAAAAAAAAGTCTATTTCACAGAAAATGATACATGGGTGACAAAACAACACAGAAAAAGTTGAACACCATTAGCCGTTAGTGAAATGCATACTAAGAACATAGATATCATGGCATTCCTGTGTGGTGCATTTAAAAATTAGCAATAATACCAAATACTACCATGACATGGAGAAAATGAATCTATCACATGCTGCTGGTGGCAATTGAAAATACTAGGGCCATTTGAATAAACTGACAATTTTCTTAAAATATAAACATACAGTGATCTCATTAACCCAGCAATATCTAGGAGATTTAAAAGTTTATGTTCACAGAAAAAGTTGTATATGATTATTCATAGTGGCTTTGCTTGTAAAAGCTCAATATAAAAAGCTCACATGTTCTTCAGCAGGTGAATGGTTAAGTAAATCATGGAATTCTCTTACCACAGAAAACAATCTAAATATTGAGATGTGCATTTATATGAATGTCAAGGACATTATTCTATATGAAAATGTCAGTCTCCAAAGACAATATTTTATTTCATTTATGGTACAAAGTTTTAGGAGTAGAAACAGATGAGTAGTTTACAGAAATTACACATCACAGAGGGTAAGGAAATGTAAATAAGAAAAATTCTTTTTATAGTACAGAGAAATTCTTTATGAATGTAGAACATTTCTGTATCCTGATCATGATGATGTTCCTATAAAATTAAACATGTGACAAAATGAAAGAGAACTACAGATACATACCAATGTTAAGACCTGATTTTTTATTTTTTATTATAAAGACAAAAGAATGGAGACATATAAACCAGAATAACACAAAAACAATACAGGAAATACAACATTATAGAGAAGATAGTAGGGAATTAGCACTGGATGCTGTATTACATAATGTTATGTTCACATCTGTTACTCAGTTATACAGATGATGGCTCGTTTGATTAATCAGTTTTCTCCACCCTCATCTCTGTTGTTCTGCCACCCAGTTGTCTTCCTTCTGATAATGCTTGTATTTTGGGGTTTATTTACTCCCTTGGGCTCTCACATTGGGAAGAGACATAGCTGCTTCAAACTATGTTGTAACAAAAATGGGTGTACACAAATTGCTATGGCAGGAGGTGGAAAAGCACCCATTCTCAAAGTGGTAGGTAGGCAGGGAACCAAGTTCACTATGGTCAAGCCCCCATTAACAAGCCCTGAAGGCCAATGGGGGTCCGGTCAAGTCAGCAGAGTTACCCAGCAAACTGCCAGGCTCCACCTCGATACAGCACGTCCAAAGGCCCAGTTGAATCCTCAGGTTAACCCTGGCAGACCCCTGAGCTCTACCCTGGCAAGGTGCTCCCGGGGGCCCGGTTGAGTCCATGGGTTGCCCCTGCAGACCACTGGGCTCTGCCCCAATGAGGTGCTGCTGGGGCCAGTCAAGTACACGGGATCACCCCCATGGACCACCGGGCTCTGCCTTGTCTCTGCACTGCACTGCTGGAGGCCCATACCATGTCTTTAGGTTTCTCATGCAGCCTGGAGGGAGTCCTCTCCCCCATCAGGCTGCTGAGCTCCCCGTCAAGGCCCCTGGGGTCCCCTTATAGGCCACTAGTGTCTCCCTGCAGGATGCCTATGACTCTTTGGAGGCTCTCCCCACCCAGCAAGAGAACCGGATCTATTCCCTAGTTGCAGGTGTTTGCCTCCTCCCACCTCTCCATTCCCAGTGCTGCCACTTCTCACCCCTTGCAGCTGGGCATTGGGTGTTTTTTTTTTTTTTTTTTTTTTTTTGCGGTACTGGGGATTGAACTCAGGACCCTGCGCTTGCTAGGCAAGCGCTTATTCCACTGAGCTATATCCCCAGCCCCTGGGTGTACTTATGATGTTGGGCATAAGTGGCATGAAGTCTCCCCCACCTGTGCTCACTGTCCAGGGTGTGTACTAAGTTTGATCATTAATTCTAGGAGAGAATTGGAGGATTTTCTCAGGTCTGCTGTGTAGAGTATGTTGTTGTCTCTTGGACTCTAGGACTGCTGCTTTTCGTGTAGTTTGTCAGCATGGGTTCATACAAGGTTCATATATGCAAGCAGTATGAAATCCCTCTTGGTGCTCATATTAGTAGTTTATGGTGAGTCCTGAAGCCTGTGGACTGAGCCTGCTGCTGTCAGGAACACATGTTGAGCGCTTGGGCCACTGAGACTCAAGGTGCTCAGAGAGAGTTCAGGGTGGGAACTGAAGCCTGGTAACTCAGCTTGTGCTTTCTGCTTGTTGTTGGAGTGAGAGGGGTGTGGACCTGTACAATCCACCTCCATCTGCAGTTCTGTCTTACTGTTGTACTCCAATTCCTGTTTGTTCTTTGGCTGGATCCCTGGGAATTGTTGTGGCCCTGGGGTGGCAGCCACTGCTCTCTGCTGCTCTCTGCTGGTAGTTGCTCACACAGTGGAGAGGTAGGAGGCCACAGCCTTGGGGCAGGCTTAGAGCTGGGTGTAGTGGGCTGTGTACTGGTTGCGTTGACTCCACCTTGCCTCAGGGCACTGATTAGGGAGGTGGCTGAGAGTGGCGATTTTGTTTTAGTGACTGTTGTAACTTCTCATTCTCACACTGGGTTCGACATCACCTCCCGACAGCTGCTGCCTCTTTTCCAGGCTGTGCTTTCTCTGCTGTGGTCCTGGACCAGCTCTTGGAACTCGCTCTCACCTGGCCGAGTCCAAGTCCGGGAGGCTCCCTCAAGCATGGGTCTCCAAAGCTGAAGCTGCAAGCGCCAGAATGAGGGAGCGGGCCAAGGGTGTGTTTGGAGCGGTGACTCCCTCCTTCTCTCCTCCTCTCTCTTACTGTGCAGTGGCAGCCCTCTTAGCCTTTCCTCAAGAAGAGGTCTTGTTTGCTCTGAGGCCTTCAATTCTCATTTCACATCCTTCCTGGGTCCAGAGGACCCATTTCTCTCCTTCCTGTCTTTTTCATATTGCTATATTTCAGTATCTGGGTTGCAATTCTCTGGGAGGATCTTTCCCTACTGCTTTCCCGGTCACCATCTTTCCACAAGTTTGTAGCCCTGATTTTTTTTTTTTTAATTTTTTTTTTTTTTTTGCGGTACCGGGGATCGAACTCAGGACCCTGCGCTTGCTAGGCAAGCGCTTATTCCACTGAGCTATATCCCCAGCCCCTGTAGCCCTGATTTTAATGTGTAGCATAACCTCTTAAATAGCAAACACCAGGGAGATCTTGAAAGGCACCCAGCACTTGGTTTTACTCACTTTGCCACCTCCTATAAATCTAATTGATTAATACAAACATGCAGAGCATATATGTTCTATTTTGC
Source organism: Dinomys branickii (assembly GCA_004027595.1). Classification (NCBI taxonomy): domain Eukaryota; kingdom Metazoa; phylum Chordata; class Mammalia; order Rodentia; family Dinomyidae; genus Dinomys; species Dinomys branickii. Next base: position 31,607 of record PVLD010010984.1, on the reverse strand, counting down.
TGCTATCAGATGCTGAGTAAGAAGAGTCCCAAACTAATCAGTGTATTTTTCTTCAGCCCATTCAAATCGCAGATGTCATGAAGAAAATAAATGTTACTCAAACAACAATATCACCACAGAATAAACTAATGAATGACCCGACCCGCGGGTAGTCAACAGAGACTCTGGAGGGGGAGCGGGGATGAGAAAGGGACAAGAGACGCGAGAAATGGAGAGGAGACAGGATTCTGATCAAGTCTCGTTTATTAGGCGGAAAGCGCGGGTATTTATACAGTGCGGAAATGGGGAGGTTGACGTCAGTGGGTAACTAAGCAACGGAGGGAGGTCCGGATAGCACGTGACTTACGGGAAACAGAAACCTAACTCAGAAAAACAGAAACTTAACTTAAGATAGAAACTGAAACTTAATTCAAGAAGACTTTTAAGATGGCTGATATATTACAAAATGGACGCCGACCGCAGGTCTCTCAGCGGTCTCCCACAGGTCCCCCTTTTTTATTTTATATAATAAAAAGACCATTTTTTCTTGAGGGGACTGTGCCTGTCTTAGGTCAGGATGCTTTCACGTGGGACCAACCTATACCTTACCCGTCATTGGAAAGCAAGGCTGCAAAAGGCCCAGTTCCCGTCTTAGGCGGTGGTTGGTGATACACGTGAGATCCAGTTGCCCGTCTCTGGCTATCCAGTCCAGCGCACCAAGGTGAGAAAGCCAAAATAGCCCGTTGATTTTATTGGGCATCATCATAATCTGCTTTCTCAAGGTCTGTGCAGTTATCTCTATCGGCCATTTCAAGCCTGTGATAATGGACCTGAATTTGCTGCATTTTTATAGCATCCATTTGTTGTCTGATAAAGGCCATCAGTTTGTTAAGAAGACAAGGTCCTAACGAAAGAATCACTAATAACACAACCAAAGGTCCCAGCAGGGGGAGAAGTTAGGGTAAGATTCCGTTCCATGCGCTCCAGAGTGGGTTCTCGAATAACTCTCTTCGTCTCTTTATCAGGTCTTCCTGGAGCTTCTTTATCTTATCTCGAACCACGCCAGACTTGTTTGCATAGAAGCAACAGCGTTCCTGCAAAGCCAAGCAAATCCCTCCCTGTTCTGCAGTTAAAAGATCCAATCCTCTTCTATTTTGGAGGACTACCTCTGCTAAGGAATCTGTTTGATCTTGAATATCTTGAATAGTACTAGACAAGGCCTGGACATCATTAATCAGTTGATTAGAGAGCTTGACATAAGAGTGTACAGCAACTCCTAGTCCTGCCGAACCTGTGGCCAGGGCTCCCGAGATTCCTAATCCTACTAAATAAAGGAATAAGTACAACTGCTCTTTTTTTATGGCCTACGGCATAATCAAGGCTGGGGATGGGAATGGATTCATCCCCAGGTATAATGTCTATGTCAGGTAATAAGGTAGCCATAGCACATAACCCTGTCCAATTGGTAGGTAAGAAGGTGAAAGCTATGTTTCCTCCACATATGAATATTCGTCCTTTTGCGGGGCAAAGAGGGGAACTATAATTAACTATTTGACTACAGTTGGCAAAGGTGACGAATCCGACATCAACCTCATAACTGTTGTTTAGGAAATCTCCTTGTACACAGGAAGCAAACTTAAAGGCCAGGGGTTGAACTCTGAATGGCAGGCCAGCAGTACAATTGAGATGAGTGAGGTTTGTAACCTCATGTGGAGTGAAATTTGAAGGAATGGCGAGGGGCATAGGGGTGCCCAAGGTCATACACAGCCAGCAATCTTTAGCTAAGTTAAGGTTAGAAGCGTTAAGGGCCATTAAAGTGGCCATCAGAATGTCCAAGGTTTGGGTGTCTAAATCAATTCCTCGTGATTTTGGGCATGCTAGAGGGTGATAATTGATTTTTGGGGATGTCTGTATTATAATGTCCTCTATTCGTTTTTGTACCTCAAATTCTCTGATCCAGTCTTGCAGTCCACCACCATCAGAAATATGTACCGGGGCGACCTTGTTCCAGCACACCAGTCTGCCTGGGGTGCCACTGCATGAAGCCTTGAGCATATTTATAATTTCCCAAAACCCACGGAATAGTGGATCAGTCGCCCCCAAAGGTGCCAACGGAAGTGTGTTGTAATATGGCCGTAAAGTAGGTTTTATTATTTTTTCCTATGCATTCTTGTACTGACTCATAACAGGAAGAATGCATTGTAGCATAGTAAGTGTCACATTTCGTGGGACATAGTCCCGGTATCTGGGTTTTGGAATTGTTATTGGAACTCTTTTTGCAGTTTTTTGCAAAATGACCAGTTTCTCACAATTAAACCATTTATTTTTATTTTGTCAAGATAAAAATTGGCTGACTGTATATCCCTGTAGAGCAGCAGCCATAGCAAGACCTTGCTGGTAAGCAGCTCCAGTGTCAGAGCAGAGGCGTATATAGCCTGTTAAATCAGTCTTTTTCCTGTATGGTCGGGTGGCAGCTTGGCAGGCAGCATTAGCGTTTTCAAAGGCCAATTGTCTAACAAAATCTGTGTCTGCATCAGTGTTACTGAAGATTCTACCAGCTGCGGTAAGTAAGCGATGGTCAAAGTCTGCGAAAGGCTCATCTGGACCTTGTCTAATACCAGTGAGAGAAGAACTCATGTCCCCTTTAGAGGGTAACTTCCTCCATGCTCTAGTAGCAGCTGCTTGGATTTGTGCATAAAGCCCTGCATCATATTGCATCTGGGCATCATTAGTAGCATAAATGCCATCTCCTGCTAATATATCAAAATTCCATCCATTGCCTGCTTGAGCGTTATGTCTAGCAGTATCTTTGCATATATTCTGATTTCCATAGGAGATAATCTCCTCCTGAAAGGGTTGCTCTGGCTAGTGTTCGCCAGTCCCCAGGAGTAAGCCGATTAGTAGCTATAGAATCCCGGATTGCTGTAGTATAGGGAGCTGTAGCTCTGTATTGGGCTACTGCCGCTTTTAGTTATCATTTTAAAATCAAAAGCGGTAAGATGGCGTTAGGTTTGTCCTTGTGCATCTGTTGTTTCAGACACAGGGAATGCTTCTATATCATCTAGATCTATTGTAGAATCTAATCGGGGGGAAGACTTTGGGATTATGCCCCTTACGGGCGGGTTTGGATTACGAGGGGTCTTTGGTTTGGTCTCGCTTTGAGCAGTAGATTTCCCTATCTTCAATCTTTCTAATTGAGCTATAAGGTCTTGGTGTTCCTTTTCTAACTTTATTTGCTCCTTAAGAAGCTCAATTTTATCCCTTAACTCTTTTCTGGGGTCAAGAACCGGGTATGCTGAAAGGGGAGCGTTGAGATTGGTGCCATATGGTGGAGGACGTTGGACATTGGGCGGCCAAGATGGCGGTGGGAGGGGCCCAGGCCGTAGCTCTGGATTATGATACTTGGTGGTCTCCTCTGCCAAATCATTCCAATCCACGTCATCATCATCCATTTTGGCTTCTAGAACTTCCGACAAGTCAGGGTATATTTTAACCTTAGGTTTAGCCCCTCCCAAGTCATGAGGACTGGATGTAACTTCCGGTTTCAGACCGGATTCAAACCAGTTCAAACCAGTTTTTGAAAGCCTCATCTTTTTCATATCAACCCCAGAGGACTCTTTGTTCTTAATCCGTTTGGCCTTTTCGTCCTCACTATCACTCTCAAAAGACATAAGGTCTTCATTTACCTTATTTACATCTGTTTGTTTATGAGTTATATCCTGTTTTGAACTAGTCTTTAGTAAATCTTCTTGTAAAATATTTTCGCCCTTCTTGACCACATTAGCAACCACGGATCACAATGTCTTTGTGATATAATCCCATCAATTAAGTTCCAGTATGAAAAGGCAGTTACCGGAAACTTTTCAGGCCCAAAGGCCGTATAGTAGTCTTTAAGAGCATCACCAACACTTTTCCATCTTTTTGTGTTGATTGTCCCTTTAGTAGGGAACTAAGGGCAAACTTTAATATAATCAAAAAACTCACACAATTGTTTAATCTTAACCTTTACTCCTCGTGCCTTTAAAGCCTTTCCTAGGACTTCAACAAATATCTCATGTTGGCTCATTGCTTGTCCCATAATCTCTGTTCACTTACCGAGGTGTGACAGATGCAGCAGGCTCCCGCGCCGATCCTCCTTTGTTTTCTGCTTTTGTTTTCTGTCGAGCTAGCTCCACGAACAGCGTCCCTCACTGGATCCCCTGTTCCCGAGCCCCACGTTGGGCGCCACTTGACCCGACCCGCGGGTAGTCAACAGAGACTCTAGAGGGGGAGTGGGGATGAGAAAGGGACAAGAGACACAAGAAATGGAGACAAGACAGGATTCTGATCAAGTCTCGTTTATTAGGTGGAAAGCGCGGGTATTTATACAGTGTGGGAGTGGGGAGGTTGACGTCAGTGGGCAACTAAGCAGTGGAGGGAGGTCTGGATAGCACGTGACTTACAGGAAACAGAAACCTAACTCAGAAAAACAGAAACTTAACTTAAGATAGAAACTGAAACTTAATTCAAGAAGACTTTTAAGATGGCTGATATATTACAAAATGGATGCCAACTGCAGGTCTCTCAGCGGTCTCCCACAAATGAAACTAATTAATCTAAAATAAAATGTTTCAATTCTAGATCACAATTGAACTACACATGGTTTTTAGGACATCTTTATTTTGTTTGGTTTTATTGTGTTTTCAAAACAAACTGTGATTTCAGGAAGTAAAATTAAGAATCATGCTTTGTTGCTGTTACAGAGGAAATGTTAGTTTAAACCATAATATAAATCTCAATCAGTTTGGCATTTAATTTAAAAACTCATTATGATTTTATCTTTAAATAAACATTTATTAGCATGAACTAAAAACAGCCTTTCAGAATTCTGCATGAGAGTTAAACTGATGAACCAATCTTAGTTTTCTCCAAAAAGTAATGTAAACCACTTGAAATATGTTTGGTTGAGGAAGAAATTTTTACATGGTAAGATTATATTTGTCACTATTCAAAATTTGCAGGTACTATTTTTGTCAAAATGGCTAGTTTCTTTTCTAGGGACACACATATTGTACAATGTTTTAAACTCTATTGAATTATGACCATTAGTTTACCCAAATTGCCTCGCATATTTGATTATTGGCACCATATGGGAAAATTCCTTGATCTCGTTCATACTTTTTTATCTGATGCTTCAATTAGGCCTGGAGTGTGGTCAGTGTTCCATGTAAATTGTTCCATTATTTGCAGTATGTAAATTATCATTTTTAATAAATCAATTTAAAGTTCAGATGTATATTCCTTTGGTATTTATATACACTGGAAATTGTTTATTTTTAAAATGAAACTCAGGTGAAATACTGTGAGTAGTTTTTCTTGCTATCTTTCTTTCTTTCTTCTTTTTTTCTTTTTGACCCTTTTTTTTTCTTTTTGAGACAGGATCTCACTATGAAGTTCAGGCTGGCCCTGAGCTCACTTTGTAGCCCAGGCTGGTCGAGAACTTGCAATGATCCTCCTGTCTCAGCCTCTCATGTGCTGGGATTACAGGTGTGGCCCACCATGCCTAGATTTTTGCTGTCTTCTTTCATCCAAACTTTGGATTTGCTGTAAATAATCTGTCTTTGTAAATGCTCCTGCTAAACTTGATTATAGTATGTACCATTTTCTCTAAAGTATCTTGTTTCAACTCATGATTTGCCTTCATTTTCCATAATTCTCTCATTTCCACTGTTTTATGTACCCAATAGCAATGCAGTGAAATGTTTTCTTATGAGATGTGATATGATTAATATGATTATAGCTAGTAAAACTTTATGATATGAAGGAATATTTTGATATGAAGGAATATTCTTGAAAATATGAGGAAGCCATGATCTTTAGACTTTTACCCTCCTTCCTGTCTACTCAAGGTAAATGTCAAAATACCTGTTAATATTAGTGAATATTAGTGAATTTTTACTGTATAATAGAATACTTAATTTTTAACAGTAATCTTAAAAATAAAACAAGAGCTATCTCTTATAATTTTCTGGAAACTGGTTGGAAGAGGTAGAAAGAAAACAGAAATGAACTACCCCTGTTTACCCTCAAATGTTTAAGAATCACAAGAAAAATTTTCACCAAAGATCCTCTTTTCATAGTATGGAGAAAAGATTATTTTTAAACAAGTAACTCAGAATAGAGAAACGCAAAATACAGAAAAGGTGATGGACATTGGGATGCATAAAATCTGAATAATCTTCACAATTCTTTATTCAACAAAAGAGGTGAGAATTACCAGCTTAAAAAGCTAACTCTTATCTTGATCTCAGCTTGCCTGCTGGTGAACTTCTCCCAGTTTGTAAGAAGTCATGTCGTCCTTCATTCAGTAACTTCTGGTGAATAGTCTGTGTGTGCCTGTACATGAAAAAGACACAAGAGAGAAAAACACAGGAGTGATAAATTACAATGGAGACTTCAAAAGAGTTCTTAGTAATCTTGGATCCTTATCCTCTATATTATGATTACATAAAGAAAATTGTACCATAGGATGTCACACATTTTCTAATATGATAGGCTCTTACTCTATTACAGTAATATAAATTGTATATATATAGTAGCTCTAATTATAGTATACACAGGATATATATACCATGCTATCTCTATACTGCTAATAGGCCCAGTGTATTGCAGGATGACAATGCATTGCAAAACTATAATCTTTGGAGATGTGTGTTTTCTTATTTCATATGTCTCATTCTAGATCACTTAAGATCCAAAAAAATCCTTACTTATGCTCATTGAGATATATTTTCCTTCTATATCACTCACTAAACAGAAGTTCCACTTGTATTTTTGCTTTTATTTACTCTCCTTTAATTTAATCAATCAATTTAGAAGCATCAAAATTCTAATTTCCTCTAAAAATAAAGGGCAAGTATTGATCTTCATTTGTTTAGTAACTGTCAAGATGTATACGAAGAGTTCTGGAAAGCTAGTTCTAATAAATCAAGAAATCTACTTATCACACTAACAACTAGTTCTTTAACGAAATTAAAACCTCAAAGTATAAATGTCATACATTAACATTCTTTATTTAACTATTTGTGGTAGTGATAGTGTATTTGCAAAATGCTGGCTACAGAAAGAAACGTTGTGATGTTAACAGAACAGAGGCTCCTTGAAAACAGAAACACATTATCTGCCCTGGCCCTTTTCTACTTCCACTAGAAGTTTCTATGTATTCCTGAAACAAGGAAGTTCAACATAACCAATTGTAAATAATAATAAACATTTAAATATCTATTGAAACTACTATATTATAAAATGGTGACAATATTATTCTTATAAAGAAGTGTTTCAGAATTCCAAATGGACCGTGAAGCACATAAAAGGAATACAGAGCAATTGAAATATGAAGGAAGCAGTTAAAATGTAATTAGAACATATCCCCAAAGCTGTTTTTCAGTGATCAGGACGCACGGACTCTTGTTACTGTGTGTGCTGTACAACTGAACGTTTTTCTCAGCTCTGTGCTAAATCTGTTAAAATAGCCAGAAACATGAAGGAAGTCTGCGAAGTGGAAATAACAACTATGAGGTGGGCGGGGTCATTCAAGGAAGAAACAGGTTGTAGGCCACTGGCTAGGAGGGTGTACAGTGAACACTGTAGACTCCAAGACAGAAAGAGATAAAGCAATTTCAAAAGCAAAATGTAAACAAAAATTTACAAGTAAATATAGAAGATATGTACTAAAACCACAAAAATACAAATTAGAAATTTGTTAATAATTAAAATGACATGCATTACCATTATGTGTCAGTTTTTAAACCATGAATTAAATTGAGTTATAAGGAGAATGTCAATATAAATGGCAATGATTTACTTTTTCCCACATATATCTACTTTTCCATTAATTACATGATTTTTGGACTATCTTACTCTACAATATGCTGCCTGGATGTTGTTTTCTTAAAAACATTTTGCTTTGTTTCATATTGCTATTATTACCATTTATTTATTGAATCTTTAAAAAATTTGGTGTTTCTCATTCACTGATTCTGTCATATAGAATAGTTTTCATGGTTTCCCTCTTGAGGCTATTAGAATCTTCAAGTGTCTCTCTACTTTGATCTTGTAGCTCGTAATTCCCTAGAAGTATATAAATTCTGATTGCAATGTATGTTTATTAAGTTCCTTGTGGTGAGTTCAGTATTCTTTCTTAGTTCATAATCATGCAATTCTCTGTAAAACAAAAAATTACCCTAAAATGACCTTTTAAGTACTTTCTTAGCAATACATTCTCAGCACTTTTCTAGATCAAAATCTATGGCCTTACTATTATTGCCCATGTGCAATCTATCTAATGACTCTTCAGTAGATATTGTTAAAATTCAAAAGTCACTAAGACGTTGTTGTGGTTTTCACTCTGTTGAGATAGTTAATCTGGAAACCATATTTCCAAGAAATATCTTCCTTAGTTGACCCAAGAGTAGAATTCTTCAAAGCAAAGTCTATGTAAGAATTAGCAGGCAAGGGTAAAAGACTCTCAGAAAGGATGTAACAACCTTGCCCTCTGAAGAACAATGTTGTTAGAAATAACATACAGACATAGCAATAGCTTCCAACTTGTCTTTGTATGATTTTCAATTGCGTTATTTCAAGTTGATTTGAGTAAGAACCATCTAGCACATTGTTACATTTGATACATTGTGTCAACTTGGGGAGTCTGGAGGTTTAGCTGAGTAACTCAGCAGTTGTAGATCTTGGGGTGAAAAGGACATGCCTTTACCCTTCTGGGATGTTGTTTATTGTGTTAATTTGGGAAGTTTAAAAGGTTAACTATGTGATTCAGCAGGAAGCCAGGGTGCTTACTTTGTATGCATCCTGAGCCTGTGGAAGAGGAGGGCATGGAGACTGTGTGAGAGCTACACGCCCCCTGGGTGAGGGCAGGCTGTTTACAAGGTAAAGGAGAGAAAGAGCCTGCTTGCCTGCAATTCTACACATTTGCTGGTTGTTTGCTGTCTTGAACAGTTTGCCCTCTGCTATGTGCCACTCTGCCTCTGAAGCAGCCAAGTATGGACTGAAACCTCCACAAACTGTAAACTAAATAAACCTTTCCTTTCTTCATTTTGGGTGTTGGGTATTTTGTCTCAGCAACAAGAGTAAAGTAACCAAGACAAACATTAACAAAGCTCAGAGTATCTCTGTGGATGACTGAACACAGGCCACAAGTCAAGATGCTTGTGGCACCAAGGCCTAGTCTTGTGGCCCAGATGAAAGGAAAAGCTGAAGAAAGGAGTCTCTTTTCCTCCAGCCATGGCGTTCAGGCCTAACCACCACCTTGGACAGTCCTGTCCAGTCCCTGCAGTCTTCACCCTTCATGTAGACTCTTGGACTTTCTGAGGTGCACTCACATCTGATTTTGCAGCAAGCTCCAGGCCTTTGACATCAGACTGGAATCTCTGGCTCTCCACTGTGAAGATTGCATTTGGCATTCTTTCATTCCTGATTCTGCAGGTCGCCACTGTAAGTCTAATTTTGTAAATTCTTTATGCAATCATATAAATCATATAAATTGCACAGAACTATGTCTATGTGAAGGGGCACATTTCCCTCTGTAGTCCTTGCAGTCCTGCTTCAGGAGCTGGGTGTATTCGGTCTCTCCAATCATCTGGTAAGTTCTGATTGTCCATGTCCACCAGAGCCTCAAGAGCTCACTCCTGAGTGTCCACTGGTGTTTCATTCCTTGTTTCTGGATCCTCACTCCCAAGGTTGACTTCTAATCATGTACAACTTATTCCTACCAGAAATTATTTTGCACACGCCGTCTTAATGGTTTAGCACCCCGAACTGAACCTGTCTGATTCCGATAGCTTTTAGTCCCTTTATAATTGTGCCTCCAGTCTTTTCAAATTCACTAATGATTCTCTTATCTATAGTAGTAGGTATATATTAGTTTCCTAACAAATAAAATATTAGATAATATTTACCTACATAAATTATTTTGTATGTCTCCTTACGCCACTGCCATGGTGTCTTTCTACTGTCTGTGCTCCTTTCCCTGCTGAAGGCGTTCTTCCTACTCCTGTCTGGCAGACTCCACTCCCCCAAGGTACACACTTCCACGGGGTGATTCAGCTATCTCTGTCATTGACCAAATTACTTATTTCACTGTCCAAACTCTACTTACAGTTTATATTTGAGTCTATTATATCCATTAATAAAAATATTGTAACAGTTTATCTAATCTATGTCTGTTTAAGTGAGCACCTTATTTTATTTCTTAGTGATACTAATTTTACCATGATTTAACACAATTTCTGATATGTAGCATTTCTCAATAACTCAGACTTAGTGAACTTTCAGTTTTCATAAAGTGGCTGTATTTTTTAATTTCCTATTATTAAAAATGGCCTGCAATAGGTGAATTTGATAGTCATTGCCTCTGTTTTAAAAGTGGAAGTCTATTTGTACATATTCCTGAATTCATCATTTCATAGTCTTTGTTATGGTTGTTGCAAATGTGGGCTAGAGTCACCAGTAGCTTTCCTACTCACAACATCAAGTGAATAGTCAAAAACTCTTTTCAAAGGAAAAAGTTAAGACATTGTATTGTTTTGCATGTGCTTCATGGCACTTAGTTCATTCAACATCTCCACACTAGAAAATAAACTCCCGTGTGCATCCATGTGTGTAGCAGCACAGTTTGTAGTAGTTAAATCTTGGAGACAGCCCAAATGTCAATGAACCAAGGAATGGATAAAAGGAGTCCTTTTTACACAATGGAGTACTATTCAGCCATAAAGAAGAACAAACTTGAGTTATTTAGAGCTAAATGGATGGAACTTGACAGACATTGTAAAATGAAAGGAACATGCTCAAAAGTAAAGAGCAACTGGGGTGAGTGAAAAGAGAAAGGAAAGGTAGGGAAATTATGTATGTATGTATGTACAGGATAGCTAACATAGTTGAACTACTGACTTCTATCACTTTACTGAAAGGAACAGTTAATGATAAATTATTTGATCAATCTTGCATGTCTCTATTTGTTCACCTGAAAAACCAGTTTGAACATAACAATATGTAATACAACAACCATTGATAATTTCCTACCACTTTGTCTGTAACTCTGTATTGCTTTTATTTTTCTTATGCTATTTTGTAAATGGATATCTGTTAATATGTTTTCCCTCTTTTATTTTTGAAGTAAATTAAAAAATTAAATAGATGGAACTTGAGACCATATTCTTAAATGAAGTAAATTGGACACATGTGAATATCCCATTGTCTCTCTGGTGTGAGAAACTGAAGGTGTAAATAAGAACCAAACTGTATAATAAATACAGTGAAATAGAAAAAAAAACTGTTCAAAGGAAATGGGAACTATGGAAGAGGAGGGGACAGGAAGGGCAGGAAAAAGTGAGATAAGAAAGGCAAAATGGAAACAAAGCTCTGTAAATAAGGAGGAGTTAAAGGAAAGGTAAGGGAACGGGAAAAAGAAAAGTACTGAGATATGGCATGTACAGGTACAAATTCCCTATGATTAATGTGATTAATATGTAAATTTAAATTGTACCAATAATTTTGTTAAAAGAAAGAAAAGTAGAATATATATTTGACTTTGTGTTTTTATTCAGAGGGAGATAAACTTGAAAGTGAAAAGAGCTTTGAAACATGTTTTCCTACCTGTGTCTGGTAGGTGAGAGGATGCTTCAGCTGACTTTGCTTTGTTCTGGCCTTAAGAAGGTTTCTTTATATTTCCAGACTTTTTGACACAGTTGAAACCATTTATTTCTGATTCTTAATAAAAAAATGACTGAAATATTGAAAAAAAAGAAAATTGTAAGTGGAGTAAACCTATGCATGACTAAAAATCTTTAAAGTGGTTTCCTACTTTTAGTCAGAAAGTAAAATCATTTGGCTGTCAGGTACAGAACACCTATGTAGCTAGTATATGTCTGTTCTATTAGAAATTTTTTTTATGGATGATTGTATTTGTATATATTCATAGCAAGCAGTTATGGTCTTTAATTTGCAATGCATCTTTAACCAAGTGATTATTGTTAGTTGCTCTTGGGTAACCACAATTGTCCATATTATATGTGGACAATATATATTTTGTACTATACAATATATACTGCTAAAGTTTGCCTTGGCAACTTCATAACTAGTTATTAAAACTCTTTTGATAAAATTGACTTACTTTATCTTAGGCATTCCCATCTATGCCAAAATCATTACCATAACAACAATGAAAAATTATCTGAAAGGAGAGTAATGAGAGGGAAAGAGAGAAAGAAAGAGTAAAAGAAAAGCACATCCCTTATAAAAATAGTTCCAAGTTTATAGAATTCAGATGCCTGGGGGACCCATGAGGTTATTTCAAACTGATCCAACAATACTAATAACTAGCAGATATTTTTGAGTACTATTACAATATTTCACAAACATATGCTTTTTAAGTATATGAATTAATTGATTAATAAAATGAAAATTAATTTAAAATTTTGCTGTGCACCAATGTGGTCTTTTCACAATACATTTTCTCACAATACAAAAGTAAGTAAATTTGGATTCTTAATTGCTTTCCCAGTGTATTTCCTCAGGCACAGCAGTACTGGATTCTACTGCTTTAGATCATTGGTGTCAGTAAATGTGACATAATTGCAAGGGTTTACTTTTTCAGATAAAATCTATTCATCACATTCAATGCTAGTTTGAGGATTACAAAAATTATGCCTGTTCTTAAGCCTACTCATACTATACTGTTCTACATTATGCAATGCTGTTTCAGAAAGTAATATTTCAAAGAACACTAATGCAAAATACTTGTTGATTTCTACAAATTTATACTTCAATAACGAGTTACTCAGATGTCAGCATTATGTGTATTTAGAGAGGAAATTACTTAATATTCACATCTACAAGTGAAAAGAGATTTTTGAGATTAGAAATCAAACTAGCAAATGAAAATAATGAAGAATTTTAGAGTACTTTTACTAAATCCATCATTCAACTTTCCTTTGGTACTCAGACACTAAAAGTGAAGTCAATATTTTTCCCTTACTCAGAGTTCTAGTACGACTACAATATTCTCCACATCATATATTGTTCAGAGGATGTGGCCTCTCAGATAATCAAGCTATATGTTAGATTTTTATAAGATTGTGAAACATTTCTGAAAATATTATAGTGCACACACTTGCATTAATTTCAACTGTAGTTGAATAACTTTTAACAAATACAACCCCTAAAATACTATTTCTCAAAGATAGGGAACAACTTGTTGAAAAACAAAGAAGGTGCTGAGAAACTTCCTGCACTAGGATCGAGACATCCCCTGGACAGTGGCCAGACTTGCATCTCTGAAGATCAGTCAGAACCTGGGGAGTGATTTCTTTCTATCTAGGTTCATTTTTCCTTTGCTTTATCTCCCTGCGAATTATAATAACTAATTGCTGGAAACAAAATCTAAATTTTGGGACATATTTTCCTATTTCCATTCCTAAAAGAAATTTTAGAAAATTAATTTTTATGTATGATCTTTGAATTCTCCATGAAGTGTCCACAGCCTGAGTTCTTCAGCTAATGTAATATTAAAAGTATATTATATTGAGGTTCTAAGAAAAGAGTCATAAATTTAAAATCTTAATTTCCCAAGTTAGTCTGCTAGATCAGTAAATTTTTGAACAAAATTCCATTAAGATTTTCCTTGGGATTTTATAAGACATTAAATTCTAAACTATAATTTTATATTAAATTTCAGAAATCTAACATTCATGTAAAAGTATAGAATTTTTAAATAATAAGAAGAAATAGTGTTTCAAACATATTATATAGAAAATCAGTAGGTGACAAATATGCCCTTACAAATATATGGAGATTGTATGTCTAGTCAGTAAATTTGGTGGGAACTATGTACTAATCAGCTTGAAAATTAAGAAGAAACACCAACTTTACTATGTAGTAATCCACTTGAAAGTTAGAAAGAAAACCAGTTAATAATGTCACATGTTATACAAAAATATCCAGTATCAGAAAAAACAATATAAAATGTGTGTAGAAAGTTAGGGATGAAATGATCTTTTAGAATTAAACTCCAAAAGCAAGACGGACGGACGGACGGATGGATGGATGGACGGACGGACGGATGGGTGGATGATGAGTGGATGGATGGATAATGGAGGGATGAATAGATGGATAGGTTTATCTACATTGATATTTACAACTTTTGCACAAAGAAAAACACTAAGGAAAGTTGAAATGTAAGCCCAAAATAGAACATATTGCAATGTACATAGTTAACAATAAAATCAAAATTTCTACAAATAATCAAAGCTATCAAGATGAAATCTAAAACAAATGAGGAAAACACTTAAAGAAGAAATTAACAAAAAGGATTGTGAATATCAAGCAGACACCTGACACATGTTTGCTGTCACCATTAACTGATTTAAGTCAGTAGTGAGTTACAGTATTTCACTCATGTGGAGCTATATGCATCATATGTAACTCTCTCCAGTAGTCCTTCTGACTTTTGAGCAAGTCATGGCTGTTGAAACTTTACATCATGAAATGTGCACCATCCTATCACTGGAATGCAAAATTAAAATGATTTTTCTGTTTCTCCATCATTTAGCTGCAGGTTCGCTCTCCTCTACCAGGTAAAATGTTTCCCCCTAAAGCATAATTTGCTGAGTCCTAAGTCACCATTAAAGGGTAAGATGATGTAACCTGTACGTACAAAGGAATTTCTATCTAGGACGATGGATTACAGAAGTAAGAAAAACGAAGTGAGAGCGGAGTTTACTCATGAATTTTATCTTCTTTCCTCCCTGTGGTGAATGAATGCAAAGTCCAGATATATTTCAAAAGTAATAATAAAATGATGTGAGGAGAAACACTCAAGACCTAAGTGATTGAAATCTATGCCCCTGACTCTTTATAGTACGCAGTGACATAAATCTGATTTAAACAATAAACAAAACAGTGTCTATCTCCCAATTGTTTTCTTCCTATGGATGATCTCTAGATATGACTCAACCTATCAACTTTTACTAACAGGAGTGTATGCACATATATCTGTATGAGTTTAGCCTATCTTTCTGCTAATAAATGCATTTACTCTGTACAGAATTGACTATATTCTAATGTTTTAATAGTTCTAAAGCTATAAAATTCATAACAACCTCCTGATATATAATGCCTGAGAATTTGATTAAATTTCAGAAGGGTGAATATTTTGAAGGCTTTTCTGTTGGTGACAGTCAGATTAATTTATATTTTAAAGTTAATTGGAATGAAGATTTCAGCCTTATGCCCTTTAGCAAACATTTTCCTTAAATGTGCTAAACCTTTTATTAAGACTTGAATTAATACAGTTTAACAGTGGAAGCCATGAGTATAATTTGGCACATTTGCTTGACTATTATGAACATCACACTAATTTTTACTTTCATCTCCATGATCATGAAAGACTTTCCACTGCATTAAAACAATGGAGAATAAAGATATTTAGAGATTTGCAGGAACCAGAGCTCCTAAATACATGGACCATGACACAGCACTGGTAATAATTTAGTAAAGTCAGGGGCATGCATGTGTGTGTAGATCTCGTAGTATGACTGAAATGGTTTGTTGATCAGTTTTGAACTAAAATTAAATGTAAACTAAATCTAAGTGGTAAGCAGTAATTATGTTTTTATTTTCATATTTGTGCTGTCATATACTGTAATTGAGTGTTCATTCCTCAAAGGAATGGTCAAAATATGACCAATATATCAAGAAGCCCTCATATCTATCCACGACTTCTCTAGAACAAATGCAACTATATTTTAGACAAAATCATAGATATAGTGATATTCTTCAGAACAGTTTAGAATTCTACCTTCCGAGTGTCAAAAATACAAGACATATAAAGCAGAAAACAAGACAACTTTATATGTAATCAATCATACTAATGTAATGGCAAACAGAAACTCCCAAATAACACCCAAGATTTGGAGGCAGATTTATATACAGCAACAGGCACCAATGCATTGCCAAATATCAGGCCCTGATCTCTGGTGGTCTAGAGCTTACATGGGATAAGCAAGCAGGAAGTACAGAGGCAGAATGGCTTGTCAATTGGGCATTGGTTTATACAATGTACATTATAGTGACCAGCTATGCATCACAGTGGCCAACTTTTTATAAGAGACAGAAGTGAATGGAACTGGAACAGGAATGATTTTGTGGGCAACTAAGAAACTAAAGTACCCTGGCTGGCAATGCCATGTTATGTTACACTAAAGTACTGTATCTTTGAATCTAACTCAGAAATTTAGGCAATTATTAATTGTTTGACCTCTCAAATTTTGTATATATGGGAAGTGCTGTAACATGTGAAGCTATAAAGAATAAATAAAGTGATATGTTTATCACTAAATGTAGTTAGCAACAAATTAAATGTACTTAGGTCATTTTCATTCATATTAAAAATGAATATTACTATTCTATTGTTACTATGCAAAAACATGGTTCTAGTGAACATTGACCTATTTGTCAGGCTACAAGCTTACAGTTTGCTGATTGCATTTTGCTTTAATGAAATGTCATAGTCAATCACAAGATTGATACATTCCATCATCCAGTGAGACTGATATACTTACAATTCTGAACATCTCCATAAAGTCAGGCTACAGAAATTGTCCCTACCTGCCACCTTCCCTGCTAAATTAGTTATTCATATGAGAAAGAAGACTGAATGATTTGACATCATGTGAAGGAAGCATTTGTTACATTAAAATGGGTTTAGTGCTCTGTATATAATTGGAGGTTTATGATTAGGTGACAAAATCGTCGAGTGCATTACTATACCTGCCAAGAAAATGCACAGTTCATATGATTGGTCTGTAGTTTTTCTTGCTTGCATCTTTCTCTGGTCTTAGTGTCAGTACAATACTTGCCTCTAGAAATGAGTTAGGGAGAATTGCTTCCTTTTCAATTTCACTGAAGAGTTTGAGGCGTGTTGGCATTAAATCTTCTCTGAATTTCTTATAGAATTCAGCTGTGAATCCACAAGGACTTGCGATTTTCCTTTCTGGTAAGTTTTTAATCATGTTTTCAATCTAATTAATTATATTGAGTTATTCAAGATTTTTATAACTTCTTGATTCAACTTTGGTAATTCATACTTTTCTAGGAGTTTGTCCATTTCTCCTGCGTTTTCCATTCTATTGGAGTAAAGATTTTCAAAGTAGGAGTTGATGATCTTCTGAATTTCTATAAGATCTGTAGTGATTTCACCCTTTTCATTCCCTATTACATTATTACATGAATTTGAGTTTTTCTTTCCTTTTTTGATAAGGTTGGCTGGTGCTTTATCAATTTTATATATTATTTCAAAGAGCCAACTCTTTCATTCATTAATTTTTGTATTGCTTTTTTCATCCCAGTTTCAGTAATTTCTGCCTTGATCTTTATAATTTTCTCCCTTCTTTGGTCTCTGGGCTTGACTTGCTCTTGCTTTTCTAAAAGTCTGAGGTGCAGCATTAGGCATTTGTTCTCATTCAGTGTTCCTGATACCTGAGTTCACTGCTATAAAATTCCCTCTCAGGACTGCTTTCAGTGCATTGCAGATTCTAGTAAGTTGTGTTTATGTTTTTGTTTCTTTGTAAGTATTTAATATCTTCTTTAATTTCATCTGTGACCCCTTGGTTGTTTAGGAGGCTGTTATTTACACTTTCCATGCATTGACAGAGATTTTCTCGTCCCTTTTGATATTAATTTCCAATTTCATTGCACTATTGTCAGATAATATACATGGGATAATTTCTCCTCCTTTGCTTTTACTTAAGCATGTCCCATGGGCTAACATGTGGTCCATTATAGAAAACATCCTGTGTACAGCTGAGAAGAATGTGTATTTTGATGTTTTGAGGTGGAACACTCTGCAAACATCTAAGTCCATTTGTTCACAGATTTGGTTCTGCTCTGATATTGCTTTGCGAGTTTTTGTCTAGTTGACATATCTCTTTGTGCAATGAGGTGTTTAGGTCTACCATTACAATAGTATTAATAGTTATTCTGTTTTTCTGCCTATTATGATTTGTCTTATATGGTTGGGTGTTCCCATATTTGGAGCATAAATATTTATGATTGTTATGTCTTCCTCTTCAAGTTTTCCTCTAACGAGTATGTAGTGGCCTTCTTTATCTTTTTGATCATTCTTGGTTTGAAGTTCATCTTGTTGGCAGACAGAATAGCTGCCAATTCTGGGTCCCTGTTACTTTCAGAATTGTTTTCCATCCTTTGACTTTCAGTCTATGAATTTCTTTTTTGAGTAAAATGTGTTTCCTGTATGCAGCAGATTACTGGATTTTGTTTCTTGATCCACTCTACCAGTGTATTCTTTTTGACTGGTGAACTGAGGCCATTTACATTAATGATTACAACTTATACATGTTGGGTGTCTTTGTCATGTTATTTCCTGACTTTGATTTCCACTTTTTTTCTCTCTGTTTAATTGCTTGCTCTGCTTGGTGGCTCCTTTCTATTGTTGTTCTTGAAACTGTGGTCGTTTTTATCTCTTTCTCCAATACCTTTTATTTATTTATTATTTTAAAGATAGTAGTAAAAACAATGGCAAAATGCAAACAAAACAAAGTAAGGACATTAAAAATGATGTATAGGGATAAACAGTGGTTGTTATATTACATATTGTTATCTTCAATGAAGTTGCTCAGATTACCAGATGTAAGAATAGAACACTGATCAAACCATTAGAAGGAATAAGAAAATAATAATTTAAAAGAACATTAGAAACAATACATAGTTTCACTAGACAGGAAGGCAGGAATTCACCAGTGGCTGTTATACTGCATATTATCTTCACATAACTTGCTCAGATTACCAGATATAAGCCTGCAAAATTCATCAAAATATATTAAAAATTTTAAGCATTAACTGTTCCCCTCAATAAATCACCAGACATTAGCAGTGCACTTATGCCAGATTTTATATATATATATATATATATAATTATCTATCTAGTATCTATCTATATCTATCTATATATAAATCTATATACATATATTTTAGCACTTTCATTTTCTTCTTTCTCTCCTCCCAGTTGTTCCTGCCTTTGAGCAATTTCTTTCCCTTTCATATTATCTATTGTACATTTTGGGTTTTATTTACTCCTTCATGTACTTACAGTAGGGAGACAATTTGATGTTTACACATGGGGCTCCAATTTATTTCACTTGTAAGTGTGGCCTCTACTTGCATAGATTTATATACAAAAGCCTCGAGTTTATCTTTTTTATAGCTGAGTAGTACTCCACTGTATAAAAATACATATCTTTTTTAACCATTCCTCAGTTGATGGGCCTTTGGGATGTTTCCAAGATTTACTAATAACTAATTGCACTGCTATAAACATGGGTGCACATATATCACTGTGGCATGTTGTTTTTAATTCTTCTGGGAAAATATCCAGAAGCTGGATTAAGTGGGACTGCTAATCCTAGTTTTGCGAGGAAACTTAAAACTGATTTCCACAGTGGTTTCACCAATCGACACTCCCACCAACAGTAAAGTGTTCCTTTTCCTCCACAGCCTTTCCAGCATTTGTCATTGGTTGATTTCTTAATGCTAGCCATTCTTTCTAGGGTGAAATGGAATCTCAGTGTTGTTTTAATTTGCATTTCTCAAATGACTAATGCTGTTGAACATTGTTCATGTATTTATTCCCCATTACTATTTCTTCATCTGAGAAGTGCATATTTATTTCCGATGCCCATTTTTAGATTGGGTCTTTGAATTTTGGGGGCCTGATTGTTTTTAATTCTTTATATGTTCTGGATAGGAATCCTTTGTCTGAGGGGGAGCTGGATGAAATGTTTTTCCTAATTCATGTGTTTCTTTTTACTCTGTTGGTGATTTCTTTTGGTGTGCAGAAACTTTTCAGTAAGATGAGATCCCAGTTGTTGATTCTTTGAAGTATTTCCTGTGCAGTTTGGTTTTTGTTCATGAACTCTTTGCCTACCCCTAGTCTTTGAGAGTTTTAACTACTTTCTCTTCTAGTAGATTTAGTGTTTCCATTTTGATGTTTAGATCTTTGATCCATTTTGACTTTAGTGTAGTCCATGGTGAAAGACATGGGTCTAGTTTTAGTCTTTGGCATGTGGAAAGTGAATTTTTTCAGCACCATTCATTAAACAGGCTATCTTTTCTACAGTGAACATATTTGGCCCCTTTGTTAAAGATAAGGTGACTGAGTGTGTTTTTAGATGTGTCTGCATCTTCTAATCTGTTCCACTGATGTTCAGTTCTGGTTTTTTGCCAGTATGGTGCTGATTTTATCACAGTAGCTTTGTACTATAATTTCAAGTCTGCTATTCTGATGCCTCCTGCCTTTCCTGTGTTGCCCAGGATTGTTTTTGTAATTTTAGGCCTCTTCTGGTTCCAAATGAACTTTAGGAATGCTTTCTCTAGAAATGTGAGGTATACTAATGGTATTTTAATTGGGATTGCTTTGAATCTGTACAATAATTTTGGGCATATGGACATTTTCACAATGTTAGCTCTTCTTATTCATGAACAAGGAATATCTTTCCATTTCCTGAAATCCTCTTCTATCTCTTTTTTCAGAGTACTGTAATTTTCACTGTATAGGTTTTTTCCTTAATTTGTTAAATTGACTCCTCAGTATTTTATCTTTTTAGATGTTATTATGAAAGTTGTAGTTTCACTAAGTTCTCTCTCAGTCTGCTTGTTGTTTGTGTACAGGAATGCTACTGATTTTTGAATCTTGACTTTTCTCCAACTATGCTACTGAATTTGGTTATTAAATCTGTAAGCCTTTTGGTGGAGTTCTTGGTGTCTTCTATGTAAAGTATCTGTAAATAATGATAATTTCATTTCTTCCTTTCCTGTCCCTATTCCACTTATTTCTCTCTTTTGTCTAATTGCTCTCACTAATATTTCCAGAACTATATTGAATAGGAGTGGTGACAGTGGACATCCTTGTCTTGTTCCTGATTTTAATGTGAAAACTTTCAGTTTTTGACCATTTAGAATGATATTGTCACAGATGGCTTTTATCAGACTGAAGTAAAGTCCATCTCTGCCAATTTTCTGCAAAATTTTTATCATTAATGAGTGTTGAACTTCATCGAAGCCTTTTTCTGCATTGAGATGATCATGTGATTTTAATCTTTGGCTCTATTGATATGATATATTACATTAGTTGATTTGTGTATATTGAAGCATCCCTGCATTCCTGGGACGAATCCCACTTGGTCATGATGTACAGTCTTCTTGATGATTTGTTGCATTCTATTTGCTAGTATATTTTTGCATCTATATTCATTAGGGAGATTGGCCTGTAGTTCCCTGTTTTGGTTAGGTCTTTCTCTTGTTTTGATATCAGGTTAATACTTACCTCCAGGAATAAGTTGGAGAGAATTTCTTCTTTTTCAATTTCTTTAAAGGGTTTGAGAAGAATTGACATTAAATCTTCTCTAAATTTCTTATAGAATTCAGCAGTGAATACTTCAGAACTTTGGCTTTTCTTCATTGGCAATATTTTATTGCAGCATTGGTAGTTCATATTTGCCTTGTCTGGGCTTTGAGTTTGATTTCTTCTTCTTTTTCTAGAAGCTTGAGGTGCAGCATAACATTGTTTATTTGTGCTCATTTTGTTTTCCTGAGGTAGGAATTCACTATTCTAAATTTCCCTGTGAGGAATGCTTTCATTGCATCCCATAGATTCCTCTAAGTTCTATTTATATTTTTGTTTGATTGTACATGGTGTTTAATTTTTCTTTGATTCCATCTGTAACCAATTGATTGTTCAGAAGGATATTGTTTAATTTCCATGTGTTTATGGAATTTTGTGATTTCCTTTGTCATTAATTTTCAATTTCGTTGCACTTTGATCAGATAGTATGCGTGAGATTATTTCAACTCCTTTGCATTTCCTTAAGCATGTTCTGTGTGCTAGCACATGGTCTATTTTAGAGAATGTCCCATGTGCAGCTGAGAAGAATATGTATTCTGATGTTTTTGGGTGGAACACTCTGTACAGCTCTACTAAGTTCATTTGTTCACATGCTTGCTTTAGTTCTGTTATTTCTTTGCTAATGTTTTGTCTAGTTTATCTATCTCTTTGTGACAATGGGGTACTGAAGTGTGCTATTATTGTTTTGCTGCTTATTTCATTTTTCATATCTGTTAAAATTTGTCTTATATACCTGGGTGCTCCTATGTTTCGTGCATAGATGTTTATGATTGTTATCACTTCTTCTTGAAATTTTACCCTCACAGGCATGTAGTTACCTTTTTTATCTCTTTTAATTGTTCTTGGTTTGAAGTTCCCATTGTCTACAAATGGAATAGCTAGCCTTGCTTTTTTCTGGGTACATTTTGCATGGAGTATTGTTTTCAATCCTTTGATTTTCGGTCTATGATTTTCCTTTTGAATTAAATATGTTTCTTATATACAGCATATTGTTGGATTTTGTTTCTTGATCTAATTTGCCTGTCTACTTCTTTTTGTGGGTGAATCAAGACTGTTTACTTTGATGATTATAGCTGAGCTGTATTGGCTTGTCTTTGTCATGTTGTTTTCCTGCTGTTGATTCTACTTGTTTCCTGCTGTTTAATTGCTTGTTCTGCTAGGTGGTTTTTTTCTGTTGTTTTTCATAAAGTTGTGGTCTTTTTTACCTCTTTCTGGAATATCTTTTAGTACTCTTTGTAGGGTTGGTTTGGTGTTCATGAATTTCTTTAGTTGGTCTTTATTGTGGAAATATTTTTTCTCTATTAATTTTGAAGGATAGTTTTGCAGGATACATCAATCTGTGTTGGAAGTTGTTTTCTTTCAGGACCTGCAATATTTCACTTCAAACTCTTGTTGACTTGATTGTTTGTTTTGAGGAATCTGACATGATTGTGATGTGCTTTCCTTTATAGGTGATCTATTTCTTTTCTCTAACAGCTTTTAGTATTTTGTTCTTTTTTGAATTTATGGGATCTTGATCATTATATGTCTGGGTGTAGATTTATTTTGCTTATGAATAACTAGAGTTCTATATGCCTCAGTTACCTAGATGTTTAATTCTTTTTACCTGCTTGGGAAATTTTCTCATATTCCATCTGAAATAGTCTTTTCATGTCATTTGTCCTGACATCTGCTGTTTCATTGATAGCTATTAATTTTACATTGGTTTTCTTTGGTTCATCTTGAAGATGTTGAACTGTTATTTCTTGGTTTCTTGTTATTTTTATTTATTTATTTATTTATTTATTTATTTTTAAAGAGTACTTCCTTTCAGGTCATTCAGAGCAATGCTGTCTTCAAGGTCTGAAAGTCTATCTTCAGCTTCATTCAAGCAGTTTTGCCAGCTTTTGATGAAAGTTTTAATTTCCTGGATATCTGTTTGAATCTGTTTCATGCATTCTAGTTCTTTTCTATATTGTTCATTGGAGGTTTCCATTAATTTATTATGCTTTTCTATTTTCTTTTCTATAATTTCTTTAGATGTGTTCTCATCTCTTCCTTTACCTGGGAGATTATTTCTGATCTCATGTCTTCTATGGCTTGATGGAGTTGTTTCTTTACTTTAGCTGTTATCATTTCAGAAATTTGAAGTGTATGACTTCCAAACTATGTCAATATCTCTTGCACCTGTTCTGGGTGGGGTAGAGGTCTGTGATTTCATTTTGCTCCTTAGTTTTGTCATTTTCACAGGTGCAGAGGTTTCCTGGAGCTCAGCCTCACTCCCAGGATGATGTAATAATAGCAGGGCCAGGACCTAAAGGTCCCAGGTGCTTAGTGTGACTCCCTCAGTGGTGTGTGTGTATGGGCAGGGCACAATCCCCAATGATTCCACAGCTGTCTAGGGCTCACCTTGGCTCCCACTGGGGGGTTCCCAAACCTGTCTAGTTTCAGCCCTGTTTCCACTAGGGTGTAGTAGTGGGTGGGTTGTGATCACCATGGATGCATGTACTGCCCATACCTAGCTAGCTTCTCACACCAGTGGGGTGGTAACTGTGCAGTCACTGTAGCTGCTAAAGCTGTCTGAATTTCAGTTTAGCTCCCCTGAGGGTTTGGGGTGAGGTCAGGGTGTGGCACCCAAGGCCCTTGAGGTTGTCTGGAGCTTCCTCTGGCTCCAAATGTGGTGGGGCAGAGGTGGGGATGGCTTATCAGCATTTCTAAAACTATCTAAGGTTTAGCTCAGCTCCAGTCAGGGTGGGAGAGTAAGGTAAGGGTTGGGCATGGCCCCCAGGCCCCTAAAGTTGTTCTAGATTCTGCTGGCTCCCAAGATCCTGGGGGAGGGGTTGCTGTGGCCCATTCCCGAAGCTGTCCAAGGTTCAGCTCAGCTCCAAGGAGGAGAGAGGCAGGGAGTCAAAATACCTTTTAGCACTCTTTGTAGAGTTAGTTTGACTCATGAATTTCTTCAGTTTTTCTTTGTTGTGAAAATATTTTATTTCTCCATTAAGTTTAAAGGATAGTTTTGCACAGTACATCAATATTGTTTGGAAGTTGTTTTGTTTTAGGACCTGGAATACTTCATATTCTTCTTGACTTGGTGGTTTGTTTTGAGAAATCCGCCATGATTCTGATATATTTTCCTAGATAGGTGATCTGTTTCTTTTCTCTAACAGCTTTTAATATTCTGTTCATTTGCTAGATTTCTGAGATCTGGATTATTTTATGTCGGGGTGTAGTTTTATTTTGGTTGTGACTAGTTAGATTTCTATGTGCCTCACTTACTATATGTCAGATTCCTTTTGTCTGCTTGTGAAATTTTGTGATATTACTTATGCAGATATTCTTTTTATGTCATTTGTGTTGCTTCCTGTTATTTCATTTACATCTATTAGTCCTACTTTCTTTTTCTTTGCATGGTCCAGCAGCTGTGGAATTGATATTTCCTGGTTTCTTGATATTTGTAAGAGATGTTCCCTTTCAAGATCATTAGCTGCAATGTGGTCTTCAAGATCTGAAAGTCTATCTTCAGCTTCATTCAACTGGTATTTCCAGCATTTTATAGAAGTTTTATTTGTTTTTTTGCGGCACTGGGGATCAAACTCAGGACCCTGCGCTTGCTAGGCAAGCGTTTATTCCATTTATAGAAGTTTTAATTTCCTAGATATCTCTTTAAATCTGCTTCATTCATTCTAGTTCTTTGATATATTGTTCATTTAACATTTCTGGCATTTTTCTGTGCTCATCTATTTTTTCTGTATGTATTCTTTACATGTGCTAAGCATTTATTTCATTATGTATGTCATTTCTTTTCTTTTACCTGGGAGATTATTTTTGATCTGATTTTTTCTATGGCCTAATGTGGTTGTTTCTTTAATTCAGTTGCCATCATTTCAGAGATTTTAGGTATGTGACTTCCAAGTTCTCCTATGTGGACTTGTTCTGGTTGGGGTAGAGTTCTGAGACTTCATATTGCTCCTCTGCCCTGGCATTTTTGATACCAGAAGTGGAGCACCAAGTCTCATCCTTGCTGGGCAGCTCAACAAAATTCTCTAATTTCCTTAGTTTTACTGGGTCTGAGAATTGTCCCACAATGGTAGCAGGAGATGACCTGCCTACTCTGGAGTCCCCAGACAGGTGGTGGCATGTGCCCAGCTCTGACAGAGCTGAGACATGAAACACAATAGGGGCAGAACATGGTCCACCAGATTGGGGTTCCTAAGGCAGCACATGAAGTATACCTGTCTCTCTTTGTGCTCAGACATGAACTGTAATGGCAGCTGAAAACAGGCCACAGTGTCTTGGGTCCCCAGGTAGCTGATGGAGCACACAGGGCTCAGACATGAGCTGCAATGGCAGCAGAACATGGACCACTTAGGTTGCTTTTGCAACTTATATTACTACCCCAAGTATATTGAAAATCCAAAAGAGAGGTAACTCGATATATTTTAAGTGCTAGAATGAGTAGATTTCTAAACTAGGAAAGATAATAAAATATCTGTTTAGCAACAACTAAGAAGATGCATTTGTCTACAATTATATCTGTAGAGCAACTCGATTACTTTTTTCAAACACATCAGTATGGAAATGGACAAACTGTAAAATGAGTATTTATAACATCCTGAAGAATTTATTAGAATTTTCATTTTCTAATGCGTGAACATGTTTGCAAGCAGATTTTGTGAGCAAAAGAAATGTAATTTTACATCACTGAGTAAAAAACATGTTCACGGAATGGGAGCAGTCCACAGGCATAATATTTCAAAATGTAGTAAAAGCAAAATTAAAACAATTGTTTTCAGTTCAAGAATGTCAAATAGAAAATGTAATAGAATTACAGTTCTATGTAACAGATTTTTATGAATAGAACCTACAAATGATAGTTCTTAAGTCTACAGTGAACAGGTGTGTGAATGCACTGGGAGGAGAGATGGCAGAATAAAGGGGGAGGTGAAAAACCCGCATAATGTTACTGACATTAAATACCGAGGTGAAGAATGCACAAGGGATTCAAAGAGAGTCACTAGGAGTTGGGATCAGGTCTCTGCTCTCTTAGCCAATTTCTCCATCCATTTTCTTACATGTAAATTTGAAGTTTTAACAATTAACATTGATTTATTTTGCTTATAATTGAAGATGGAATAATGGAATTTTAAGACTATCAATGACAAAATTCATTATGAACTAAATTAAATAAAAGGAATTTATCCTTTAAAATGGAATCATCCTAGATAAAATATTGTAACATGGGAAGAAAAAAATGGACAGGAAATTTGTAAATATAAACATGACCAAAGGTTGTATAAAAACAATAACATTAAATATTCTAAAACTATATGGAAAACTAATATACAAAGCAATAAAACAAACTCTGTAAAAGAAATAAAAACCCTTGAAGGGTTCTAAAACTGTATTCCTCCATAGAACAGTCAGCATCCTGTACAACAGAGAGAACATGAGCCACTTGTCCCTATTATACTAGCAGTGTACCCAGCCTGAGAAAATAATTTTATATTATAAATGCAATTTATGTTTAAATGGCACATGTGTCTAGTGGCACAGTTTTGAATGTAGATAGGCTAAAGATACATGCACTATTTGGGAAGGGGTAAAAGTATTAATTCATACTAGAGTATAAAAGGGAATTAAGTTACAAACATTACCTTTTAGGATGAATATGAAAAAAATTCACTTATAAACCAACAAACAGAATGCAAAGAGAATTAAATAACTAAAAAAGTTACTCCAAAAGAATATAAAGAGTGAGAAAAAGATACATTATAGTTCATAATACACAAAATAGATTGCAATGTGGCATATAAATCTTAATAATTCAACAATTTTATCAAATTTAAGTTCACTAAATATTCTAATTAAAATATCAAACTATAAGCTCACAAAGCAGGTTTATTATCTGGGTTAGCATCATTTAAAAAGTTTTTCTAACTTAGAAAATAGCCTTTAGGATTCTAATAAAACAGTCATTAGCATAATCTTTTCCTTTATATTCCAATATTGGACCTTCTTTCATATTTTTATAAATGTTTTCATTTATATTTCACTTTATTAACATATATGTATTTGTCAATATGTTTATATACATACACATCAATATATGTGTGTTTTTTCTTGATAAAAAGATATTTTTATAATTTCTTTGTCTTCTTGGATATTGCTCTAGTAATACATTATCTATAGTATTTATAGAATAAATGAATGGATTTCTATGACATGACCAGCATCAGTGTTTAGAGATAAGAACAAATTAAAATATAGCTAACATTTACACAATTCAGAATAATAATTTTGGGGGCTGGGGATATAGCTCAGTGGAATAAGCGTCTGCCTAGCAAGCGCAGGGTCCTGAGTTTGATCCCCAGTACTGCCAAAAAAAAAAAAAAAAAACAGAATAATAATTTGGGTTTTAAAATTAACACTGAATTTTGTTGTCATTTAGACATATATGGTTATTCATTTTTTCAATTTAATGAAGATAAATATTATTTATTTCAGATTTTTATAAAGTATAGAAGTTTCTTAATATTTTTGTATTATTACAGTACTTTATAAGCTTCACAGACTGTGCAAGTACATTATCTTCAGCATTTTCATAGTGGTCCTGAAGGAAAGAGAGCAGACAAATCTCTCCATTTGCTTGTCATTAGAGTCAGTGACATAATCAGGTCCCAATCAAAGTGCATAATTGCCCTCTTTCATATATTTGCACAGTGGACAAAATTCACTACTGATGAAAGTGTAACTTTCTTTGAAGGTCAAAATGGGCCTACTGAATTTTCTGAATTTCTTTAAAGGCAGTGTTTATAAACCATATTCAACAATTATTGATGTGGGTTAAATAACTCACAAGTCAAATTTAAGCTGACAACCAAACTGTACAAATCATCTTAATACTTTTGGTTAATATTGAGGAGAAAACTATATATATTTTCAATAATCTAAGACAGATGTGATAGCAAACAGCTGCAATTCTGGCACTCACAAAGGCTGATGTTGGAGGCTCTCAAGCAACTTACTCAGACCCCAAATCAAGAGTTAAAAGGGACAGCTGGGATGAAGATCCTGGTTTAATCTCTAATATAGCAAAATATTTTTAAAAACATGTCTATTTTGTCCACCTCTTAAACCTTAATGCCCGAAGTATAATTTTTTAAAAATTTTCTAAATTTAAGTAACAAATCCATATATTTGCTCATGGCGTGAGCTTCTGGCTTTAACTATAACTGAGTTGATCAGAAATAGAAAATCACAAAAATTTATTAAGAATTTGAAATGATTACTTATAGCAAGTTCTGGCTGAGAAAAGCCAGATCCCCACTTTCTAACAAAATCTATGATTTATGCTGTATGACATAATTTATGAGGGTGTCTTGGTTACTTTCCTCTGGTTGCTGAGACAAAATACCCAACGCCCAAAATTAAGGAAGGAAAGGTTTATTTAGCTTACAGTTTGTGGAGGTTTCAGTACATACTTGGCTGGTTCTGAGGCAGAGTGGCACATGGCAGAGGGCACACTGTTCATAGCAACAGAGCACAGCAAAAACAAACAACAAAAGGGAGGAATGGCTGCAAGCGGCCTTTTTTCTTCCCTCACATTGTAAACAGCCTACCCCCACCCAGGGGGTGTGTAGCTCTCACACAATCTCCATGCCTTTCTCTTCTACAGGCTCAGGTTGTATACAAAGTAAGCACCCTGGCTTCCTGCTGAATCACTCAGCCAAACCTCTAGACTCTCCAAGTTGACACAATGTATCAACCATAACAGAGGGTAGCATTATGATCAAGGATAAACAACTTATTGAAATTTTATTTACCTATTGCAAACTGCTTGATTATGAGTTACCAATGTTAAAAATTTACAACTATGCTAATCATTTTCAGAAATATGATTAACTGAGCAACAAATCCTTTGTACAATTCCATTTTTCAAGCTGAAAGAAAACATGTTAAGGTCCAGTTTTTACTTTACACAAAATTTAATTTAGTCGGGACTTCCAGGAAGATGGTGACCAGGTAGGCAGCAGAGAGAGAACCTCCCAGAGGATTACCACCCAGACAATGAAATATAGCAATATGAAGACAGAAAGGAGAGAGGTGTGTACCCTGAACCCAAGAAGGATCTGAAATGGGAACTGAGCCCTAGGAAAGACTAAGCAGAACCTCTCCTGGAGGAAAGGATTGGAGGGCCGCCGCGGCACAGTCGGAGGGAGAAGAGACGGAGAAAGAGGAAGCCGCTGCTTCAAACACACTCTTGGCCCAAACCCTCGTTCCAGCAATCGCAGCTTCAGCTTCGGAGACCCACGCTCATGGAAGCCTCCCAACTCGGCCAGGGGATAGCGGAGTTCCAAGAGCTGGTCCTGAACTGGAGAGGAGAAGGCGCAGCCAGGAAAAGAGGCAATGGTGGTTGGGAACTGTTGTCAAACCCAGTGTGAGGATGAGAGGTTGCAACAGCCAGGAGTCCCCACCCTGCATCAATCTTCCTAATCAGCACCTGGAGGCAAGGTGGAGCCAGAGCAGCCAGTACACATCCCACCACACCCAGCTCTATGCCTGCTTCGAGGCTGTGGCCTCCTGCCTCTCCACTGTATGGGCGGCTGCCAGTGGGGAGCGGTGGGGTGCATCGGCAGTGACATCAGAGCCACAGCAACTCCCAGGGATCCAGCCAAGGAACAAACGGGAACTGGAGCACAACATCAAGAGAAAGCTGCAGATGGAGGTGGATCACACGGCCCCACGCCCTTCTCACTCCAACATCAAGCAGGAAGCATGAACTGAGTTACTGGGCTTCAGCTCCCACCCTGAACGCCCTCTGTGAGCACCTTGAGTCTCGGTGGCCTGCGCAATCACCACCTGTTCCTGACAGCAATAGGACGAGTCCACAGGCTTCAGGACTCACCCCAAACTACTAATAAGAGCAACAAGAGTGTCTCCATACTGCTTGCATATATGAACCTTATATGAACCCATGGCGACCGGGTAGGCAGCAGAGAGAGAACCTCCCGGAGGTATGCCACTCAGACATGGGAATATAGCAACATGTGAAGGACAGAGAGGAAAGAGGTGGATATCCTGAACTCGAGAAGGATCTGAAATGGGAACTGAAACCCTCGGAAAGTCTAAGCAGAACCTCCTCTGAGCAGGGGATTGCAGATCTTACATGGCGCAGTTGGAGGGAGACGAGATAGAGAGGGAGGAGGTTGCTGCTCCAAGCACACCCTTGGCCCACACCCTCATTTTGGCATTCGCAGCTTCAGCTTCGGAGACCCACTACCCAGCTGTAAGGGGTGGGGAATGGTAATACTGGAGATCAGTAGGAGGTGGGAGGAGAAGAAAGGGCCTCTGGCATCAAGGCAATGGGACAGAGCCAAAAGGATCACAGAGGGTGCCCCATGGAGGCGCGTGCCCGTGGCTGCTCCACTGAGGGCCCTGTGGTTGCTCTGCTGTGGGCCCTGCAGCTGCTCCACTGAGGGCCCCACAGCTGCTCTGCAGTGGGCCCCACGGCTGCTCCGCTGTGGGCCCTGTGGATGATCCGCAGTGGGCCCCGCGGCTGCTCCGCTGTGGGCCCCGTGGATGATCCGCAGTGGGCCTCGCGGCTGCACCGCTGTAGGCCCCATGGCTGCTCTGCTGTGGGCCCCACGGATAATCTGCAGTGGGCCACGCAGCTGCGCTGCTGTGGGCCCCATGGCTGCTCCGCTGTGGGCCCTGCAGATGATCCACAGTGGGCCCCACGGCTGCCCCGCTGTGAGCCCCGCAGCTGCTCCTCTGCTGCTCCGCAGTGGGCCCAGTGGCTGCTCTGCTGAGGGCCCTGCTCAGGGCACCTCATGGTCTGGACCTGCCCCCACCCATAGCAGGATGACAGGGTGGAGCCAGGCGGTCTGCTGTGAGCATATGTGCTTTCCCACCTCCGACCATGGCAGTTTGTATACACCCATGTATGTTACAGTATAGTCTGAGGCAGCTATATCTCTTCCCAAAGCGAGAGTCCAAGGATATAGATAAACCCAGGAGTACAGTTATTATCACAGGGAAGATGACTGATTGAGTGGTAGGGCAACGGAGATGAGGGAGGAGAAAAATTAAATGATCAAATGGGCCATCATCTGTGTAACTGAGTAACAGAGGTGAAGGTAACATTATGTAGGACAGCATCCAGAGCTAATTCCCTTCTATGTTC